>SZWC01010408.1:0-52500 GCA_023375785.1 Penium margaritaceum | reverse complement strand
TCAATTACAAAATCAATGTTTTGGAGGCTCCCTTATGGTAGACCCTCCTTATCTCTTGCCATTCATGTGGTCGTCCAACCTCTTCCGGAGTGTGCACATGTAAGATATCTGTAAGCCAAGCTCATGTTGAGAGTTTGTTTTGTTCACTACAAAAGCAAAAGGGAATTCAAAGTCAGCTCGGAAGTTCATGAGGAATTCCTCAAGATTAGGTGTAAATGTTTGAAAACCATCATGGGAAAACTGAAATAATTTTTCTGAAAGAATATGGGTTACATTAGGATACTTGGGTATATATACATATATTGGTCTATATAAACTACTATGTCAATGTTGAAATTCATATTCATATGTATGTATATATATTAATATCGATTAATTTTTACAAAATTATTGAGATAATGTTAAAATCATGGTCCTTAAATATTTATAGAAATATTATACAATCTATAGCCGTACAGATTCATATGGGTATAGCTCTAGAACTCTTTACAAAAGACGAATTTGTTGCTTAAACATGTTCAACTTAATAGTGGTATTAGGATTTCACTGAATGTTCCTATTATTATAATTTAGTTGTTGTTATAAATTATTTGTTTCGAATTCATAATACGATCATCGAAATTGAATAAACAAATGCAAAACATTTATGAAATAGAAATTATTAATGATTTTTTGCATATTTAAAGTACTTATGAAATTACTTTCAGGTTAACATTTTCAAAAGTGCAAAATCTATGATGAAGGATAAAATTAGAAACTTTTAGAGGCTTTAGTTCTTCTCCACTTATCACAAACGAGGTTTCATAAAAGAACATTGACATGAACTTCACCCTTGGTTTCATGAGTAAGAGTGATTTTTTTCTTGCATATGTAAACGAACTCATGAGCAAACATTTGTGCTTGTTTCATAAAAGGTCTGTTCTTCTCTTCACTTGCACAAAGATGCATTTTTCGTTCTTGTTTCCATTGTATTCTCCTTTCTCATCATGGTTTCCCTTCAAAATCATTGAAACATGTGTTTATACTTTGCAATGATGAAGTTCTATGGCACATGTGTGATGTTGGATTAGTTACTCTCTATATATATGCATAATTTCTAGATATCCGGCATGGTTGATGTCTTCACTAAGGGATTATTGCTCATGTTTGCCTGAGGTAGGAAGGCAGTACAAACATGGTTTGTATAGTTTTTTGTAATATTTTTCTAGCCGGTAAGTTTGCAAGGTACTTCGCTGTCCTTTATCACGTTTGCCATATACCTCAATTTTTTTAATGTGACATTGTTTGTTCTATGTTTAAGAAGAAATTGTGTCACATCAATATTAGTGTTGCCTTCAAAATCAAGGACTCCATTTACGTTCCATCTTGACGCCACTGTAGTATTATACCTCGTTAAACACCGGTTCATGATTATTTCAAGCAAATGGATTTGTGTTTTTAATAAAGTTTATGAATTTTGTGTAAGTACTTGTCAATGTACAAGGTTGCTTAACATCTAGGTTGCATATCCAAGCGGGAGAGGGACATCATGTGGGGGGTGGGGTGTCGTTGAAGGTTCGAAATTCAATGAATATTGAATGGAACATATTTGACACATAAAACGGAATGCATTTCTCATGAACATAACTTTGAAAAAAATTGCATTAGGATTGGTGCATAATCTAAATGCAAAGGCCCTTTTTTGGTCATATACAATTGTTATTCAATATGAGGGAGTATGTGACATATACCTCGTTTGTCTTCCTCGTTCCCCATGGATTGGACGTACCTCCTAGCAAGTTCCCCGAGTGATGGGGTAGATGGTAAAGTCGAAGTAACATGGGAGGTAGATGGACGTCCACTTTTTTAAGTTGGGTCAAATGGATGCGGACTTTCTCAAGTTGGGGCAAGTATTGACCCATTTTGAAATTGTTCCTAATGACAAAGGCGTGGTTTTTTAAAATTTAATTTTTCTACCCGCTCGTTCGATGCATGTTGTTTACGCCATTTTCCACAACACTTGTTTTGGTAAGGGTGAGTTGAAATTGGTTCTCAAAAACAGAAGATTTCTACCAACTTCCCTCGATCAAAGATTGTCTTTACGAAGTTGCAGAAAGTAAGTTGCCACGCAAGAGGTTTGTCAACTAGAAAATTAAAACATTTGGCATGTCGACTTGCTCCCATGATGATGTTCATCTAGTCATGAAGTATTGACCTACGTCTCTTTGGGAGTGCAATCGACACGCCCACGCCATTGTGTAGTTCTTGCTAGCCACCTACTGCCTCATGCCTTCTAAGAGAGATGTTATCAAGTTCAGGTTGGCTGTGTGGACATTGTCTGGCTGTATCGTGGAAAGTCCACTTCATTTGTGAAGCATTTTGTTATTCTCAATGTGTTGCAAAAGCTTCACAATGGCAATCACGTTCGGTGCCACCAAGATACATTTGTTTAGCTCTAAATCGAGAAAATTTCAGTTTTCAACAAATTAACCTCTTGGTGGTGTGAGAATGTCAAAGGCATTTGATGCTTAATAGGAAAACAAAGTCGTAGAACAAAACATCAGCTTGTCGTGGTCAGCCAAGGGTGAGTTGGAAACGTGGTTCCACTCGCCCACATTGCTTGGTCTTTTTGGGAAGTTGCGGCTGTGGTACTCGATTGATTTAGGCTGGTGATGCCTGAGTAGGCTTTTGAGGCTCGATGCGAACTCAGTTCTTGCAAGCGATCGATTAGGGAGCAGGTTTACGATGTGTTTTGTGGTTTTTAAGGTTTGCTCAGAAATTACGCGATCACCTACGAAGTGTCATCTTTGTCATCCTGTTTAGGGTTTCTTTCCAACCCAATTTTTACAGATTAAGTGGCTTCATGAAAAGTCCCTCATGATTGGATGGCCAAGCTTGCCTCAACCCTCTAACTCCCGCTCACGATTCACCAATTACCGTTTTCAGCTCGCGATCTGTTGGTGAGGGGCAAGCAACAAAGGTGAAAACATTTTTTAAATTTTTTTTGCTAGTTTCTTTACAAATTTAAAACTTTTGATAACTTAGTTCGCGCCTAAGGAAGGTGTAATGTGACTTCCTGAGCAATCTAATGGCCACTATCTTCAGGTTTCCAGCCTCAGCCATAGTAGTCGTTCACACAAGTAGGACACGCACCTATCCGGGTTGAAAAGGAAGAAGACTTGCTTGCAAGCATTTTTAAGTTCTCACAGAAAGATTCAGAAATCTCGTTAGTCATGTACGTGAGGGGGCGCAAGGTACGAAGTCGTACCGTACCAGGCAAGGCAAACGTTTAAAAATATTGTCCTTTTCGAGATTCCTACAACAAGAGTGGACGACGTCCTCCGCAAACATTCGGATATTTGACCTTAATCTGTCCACGATGCTGGTGGGCGGATGAACATTTGGGTGGGCCACATTGACATCGGGCCGACCTTAACTGGACGGGAGACTACTGCACATCATGTTGAGGATTTTTAGCTTATGTACACGGGACTAAGTCATTACTTATTATTTATCGCTATTTTCAATTCATTTATCCTTTTTGTTTCGGCCGCCGTGGCTAGGAATTTGCCGATTCCTAGCCACGACATTCTCAGCCAACGTTGGAGGTCCAAGACCACTCTCTCGATCGCGGACATCAAACTATGATGACTTGACAGTTCAGTGGTGGAACCGGCGAGGCTTGCTCAACACGACACCCGGACATCGTAACAACGCTGCCCGAGTTTCAGCAAACGACTTATCATAACACATCCGCGGACAGCACGATCGACAACGATAGACAACTCGGCTAACCGTCGAATCCAGCCAATAACAGGCAGGTTCTGTCGTGAAGCTCTCTTTCTCTGGCTGGAGGAGTGGTGGAGGAAGAGTAGACACGCGCACAGGGCAAGTACGCTTGCAGATATGAGTTTACGACTGGTACGACAAGACGGGAACACCTAGCCTAACAATGAAACGACCACAAACTGCTGACATCAGGTAATGTGGGTTCTGTTGCCAACTAACCCAGATGCACTGACAACTGTTCCAACAGCGCAAGATTTTGCATACCGCACGACCTGCTTGCAGGTTGTGACGGCCCTCATCAATAGGTTAATTGGGCAATCTTTCGGTCGTTGTTGCGCCGATTCTCTATCCACGTTATGTTGAACACCAACGCCTTTCTTTTAAGTCCCTTGGACTTAAAAGAAAGGCGATGGGAACTTGAGGGTCTCCTATATACCGCGACAAGTCCGGTAATTCAATCCGACCCCTTAACCAGCTTCTAACTGATACAATGTGAGGTGGTTCCACCAGTTGTGGAAATTAATTGTCAGTTGGATGAGGCTGGAGCCCCTATGTTTCCATGCGTTGCACAAGAGAAGGGCATTTACGATGGCATTATGAAAGGCCTAGATACATTTTTTTGTCTTGCGACCAACTTACAGGTGGGACAAGCGAAATGCCACGTGTTGAGAATTTTCTTAATTTCTTAGGTTAAGGTGGCAACAAGTGTTGGAATGGGGTTCGTTTTCCGCTAAGCCCAGCGTTCTGTCCACAGTCAGTGAAGAATCGTGGCGTGTGTGATGTCCCAAAGTATTCTTTCATGTGCAATTGTGGTCGGCCCAAAAAGGATGTTGTGCAGATGTGGATGATTGAACAATGTTCTATGGTGTTGGTTTATGGCATGTTGTGACATCAGGCCTCGCTGCACACTCCACCTACACTGTCGCAGGTGACTAAGCATGAAGACCACCTTCAGTCGACGGTTCCACCATGGTGGAGGACCAGTTTTTGCAAGGACCAAGTGATGCAAGGGCATTGCTTTTGGTGATGACATGTTCTGTGCCAATCGGGTTCAACCCCTGGCTTACGCTTGCGTGGCTTCCTCTTGTGTGGCATGAATTATGCATAAAGGTCACAAAGGGGTGTAGGTGGTGTTCAAGCCCAAGATATGGGATAAACTGAGAGCAAGATCAAGCTCGCGACTCGCTCGCTCTCGGCTTCTCACCCGTCACCTAAGACATCCGTGCTATGACTCACGTCCGTGTTTTTCTTGACTTCGCGTCTAACTGATCTACGCTTCATGGCTCTCTCTATATCCATCCATGGCTGTTCCTAATCCCACTCCACTCGCTCTTACATCGTTCTCCGTTTTCTACTGGTATCAGAGTGTTGGTTTTTGCGCATCTCTCATTGTGCTCTGTTTTGTCCTCCCGGCTCGTGTACATCGGCGTGCAGATGACTGACGGCAAGACTCCACGCTGATGGAGTGTCGTCCGGTGGAGCCGACGCACGCTGAGGTCTACTCGCAGTTCGCTGGAGCCTCCTCTCTCCGACGACGTGCTCAGCTCCATCGGCAGGCCTCCTCGACGGTCGTGCTGCCAGCGGTCACTACCACCGCAGTTGCTGTCTGCATGCGTCCAGCGCGTCCCATCGCGTCTGTATCGTCATGCTCTGCCTAGGATCCTTGTCGCATGTTGCATGCCCTGATCGGCATCATGGACCATCGTAGGCACTGCCTGGGTTCGGGCAGCCATAACTCCTTGCTATTATTTTTCTAGCTGTTTCTCACCGCACGACTGCGTTTGCAACGTCGGTATTATGGTATGGTCCAGTTTTCAGGCAAAACGGACGACGCCCAGGTTTTGGGCTGTCGGCTGTTTGGTTGGGCTCACTGAGAAAACCCTGCCTGCCACAAAATAGGTCTATTTCCTGATTGGCTGGTTAACTGAGTAACAAGCTCTAGAGAGCTGGGTGGGAGGTAGAACTTGGAGGGGTCTCCCATTGTTGTTCATTCTTCATTGCTAATCAGTTACTTTCAGTTTCCAGCTGCTTTCTGGCACTAACACTGGCGCGCGCACTTCTGAGTAACAAACCCAGAGCTTCCAGACTTAGTCTCTAGAGCAGCAGACTGAGGGGGCAGCTGACTTAAGCAACTTGCGTGGAAGTCCGCACGCTGCATCAACAACGCTGCTGCCCCAACCTGCTGCCTAGCATTTCTGTCTTGGTATCAGAGCCAAAGCGTAGCAGCAGCAGCAGAAGACTGACGTACAGGTGCCAGACAACGCCGGCGGACCTCCACACGCGCCAGTGCAGGGGAAATGCTGCAGGATTTTTTTGGCAGCATTGACCCGCCTGGTGGCGGCGTCAGAATTTTTCCCACGGCCACTGGGCCAGGGGAAATGCTGCCGGATTTTTTCCGGCAGCACTGGCCCCACGCTTGACGCGAGGAGGTGAGCGGCCGGCAACGTCAGGCCCTTGCTGGCGAAGACGTACACGGCGACGTCCTCCAGGTGTGACTGACAGCAGATGCCAGTAGTAGCAGCAACAGCTTGCCGCAGCAGCGAGCTGTGGCAGCAGCTACCAGCAGTAGCAGCACACAAAAGCAGCTGGCAGCAGCAGCAGCTCGCAGCAGCAACAGCCTGCAGCAGCTGCAGCCGGCAGCAGCAGCAGTGGCAGCGAGCAGTAGCCGACAGCAGCAGCAGCGCGCAGGAGCTCGGAGCAGCAGCAGCCGGCGGCAGCAGCAGCAGCCGACCACAGCAGCAGGAACAGCAGCGACTGCAGCAAGCAGGAGCTGCAGCTGCAGTTGCAGTAGCAGCCGTAGTCGCAGCCACAGCAAGAAGCAGCCGTAGCCGCAGCCGCAGCAGCAGCAGTTGCAGCTGCCCGCAGCTCGCTTCTCGCTGCGAGCAGCGAGCTGCTGGTAGCGAGCTCGCTGCCCGCTACGAGCAGCAAGAAGCGAGCTCGATGCTCGCAGCTCGTCGCTCGTAGCGAGAAGCGAGCTCGCAGCGACGAGCAAGAGAAACAAAAAAAACGCGCAGGGACTCCCCCCCCCTGTTCGCTGCAGTCGCAGCAGTAGCCGCAACAGCCGCAGTAGCAGCCGAAGCTGCAGCAGCAGCTGCAGCCGCAGCCGCAGCCACAACATCCGCAGCGTAGCAGCAGCAGCAGCCGCAGCAGCAGCCGTAGCTGCAGCCACAGCAGCCACAGCAACAGCAGAAGCGGCCGCAGCAAGCAGTAGTAGCAGCTGTAGCAGCAATAGCAGCCGCTGCTGCAGCCGCAGCAAGCAGCAGCAGCAGCAGCCGGAGCCGCAGCCGCAGCAAGTAGTAGCAGCAGCTGCAGCAGCAGTAGCAGCCACAACCAAAGCCGCAGCCACAGCAACAGCAGCAGCAGCGACTGTAGCAGCCGCAGCAGTAGCCACAGCCGCAGCAACAACAACGGCGGCAGCAGCATCAGCCACCGCAGCAACAGCAGCAGCAATAGCTGCAGTAGCCGCAGCAACAGTAGCGGCAGCACCAACAACCGCGGCTGTAGCCCCACAGCAGTGGCTGCATCCACCGCTGCTGACGTAACGGCCGTCCGCTGACGTCACTACTGCCGTCACTGCTGACGTCATCAAGAACAAAAAAACAAACACAGGGGGGAAAAACAGTAGCACTGCACACACGTAGTAGCCTCTGCTAACGTCAACCATCCTCGGCTGACGTCACTGCTGACATCAACAGCACTAAAAAAAAGGACAAAATGGGGAAAACAAACAAGGGACACTACGCCATGGCTGGTAGTCCTGGTGAGGAGGGGTCCTCCTCTGTTGGAGGGACTCCTACCCCCCCTTTCTTGCAGCGACTGCACCAGTAGCAACAGCAGGAGCAGCAGCAGCACCAACAGCAGCAGGAGCAGCAGCAGCAGCAGTAGCAGCAGCATTAGCAACAACAACATCAGTTACTGTAGCAGCCCATTGGTGCCGTTGGCGGCAATCCTGACCCCCTCGCTGCTCTTCAGCAACAGCTCGCCGCCTTGACGTAGCAGCTTGCAGCGCTACAGCCAGTAGCCGCACAGATTACCTCCAGTGTGCTATCGTTGTTCGTCCCTCCAGGGCACGCCAGCCCAGTTGTGTCTGCTGCCACGTACTACCTGGCACAGTGACCTCCGTCCTTGGCCCCACTCTGGGTGTCGGCTGCAGGCAGAAGGACTTTGAGACGCCGCCGCCGCCGCTTCAGGCCGGCGAGCAGTTCCGGACCTGAGAGCTCAGCTTCCGGATCTGGGCGCAAGGTGAGGGCCTATGGGCATACTACAACCTCCCATACGACTCCACCCACGCCGACCAGTTGTATGACGCAGGTCACGCATTGCGTGCCCTTGTACCAGTCGCTCCTCCAACTTCCCCCCTGGCCCTAGAGCCTTTCCTCGGCGACTTCACTGCTGGCAACATCCCAGACCCTGCAGTCGCATGGCACGTCCTCACCAGGCCCCATCGCCTTTCCAACGACGTTGAGATCAGCCGTCTGCTCCGGGAGTTCAACTCCTTGCACATGGGGGAGACCAAGACGATCACTGCCTACTGGCAGCGGGCGGAGGACATCCTTCGTTGTCTCAGCAAATCTGCTCCGCCCCCTCTGTCTGCGCTCCTCACCATCAAGCGCGGCGCCACCTGCGCGTACGCGGACGTCTTCGTACACTACCCCCAGGATGTCCTCTCCACCATGGAGGACCAGGGCACCCTCATGCCCTGGGCATACGAGCTCTTCCTCCGCATTGAGGAAGCTCACCAGGAGTCACAGCTCCATCGCACGGAGGCTCTTACATCTCTGCCCACGCCTCCCCTGCCGTTGCCTCCGTGGCCATCGCCTCCCCCGCCGCAGCTACCTCATCGTCTTCAGGGAAGAAGAAGAAGATCCGGAACAAGAAAGGCAAGGGTCTGTTACAGCAGCAGTAGCAGCAGTCGTCGATCGGGTTCAGCGGTGGTGGCTCGGTCTACCACAACTGTGGTCAGCCCAGGCACGGGTGGTACACGTGCCCTCTCCCGACGGACGAGGCGCGCATCATCGCCACCATGCGTCGCCAGCGGGAGCGCCGTCTCGCCTCTACCGCCGTCGTTGCTGCTGGCCCTTCCACTCCGACGTCGTCCAGCAGCTCTGCCACTCCGACAGCTCCGCCTGTCCCGTAGACACCCGCGCCGCAGCAGTACTATCCACAGCCGTCGGCGCCTCCGCTTCCTTCGCCGGCTCAGTCCTCCTACTATCCGGGCTCTGGAGCCGTCACTATGCATTCCGTCTACACTCTCGGGCCATCCTCCTGTGAGCGTCAGCTGGAGAAGTTCATTGTGCTCCAGCTTGGCCTGCCTCGCCCTCCTCCGAAGGGGAAGTGCGAGTTGCGTCACCTCCTGCCTTCCTGCCCAGCCCTGTGTGACTGAGACTGAGCTGCAGTCGTGTCCTGTTCCTCGTCTGTCTCGTCGTCTCCCGTGGTCTCCTCCACCCCTCTCCTTGACGACATTGCGTGGCTTGACGATTGGCAGTCTCGTTTCGCGCCTCCTTCCACCGCGTCCGCGTCCCTCGCTTGCTGCCATGTGACCGTTAGCGATCTGGCAACCCCTGTCCAGGACCCTGCTGAGACCTGGATCATTGACTCTAGGGCCACGCATCACATGATGGCCTCTCGTGAGGCCTTCAGTATACTCAGTCCTGTAGGCGATGTCTCCGGTGTTCGGACGGGTTCCGGACAGGTGTTGCCTGTCCGTGGTATTGGCGTCGTACGTTTCCGTTGTCCTACCGGTGACGTCTTTCTGACCGATGTCCTCTTCGTCCCTGGTCTCGAGCTCAGCCTCCTGTCCGTGACTGTCCTTGACCGCATGAGCATGGACGTTGTGCACTCGCGTGGTGTTGGCACTGTGTCGTTGCGTCCGTCTGGTCTTGTTGTCCTGCACGCCAACGCCCGTGGCAACCTGTGACATGTTCCTCGCCTCTCTTCTTCTCCTCCCGTCTCCTCCCCGTCGGCCGCCACTGGCCATGTGTTTGTCACCAGTACGCTTTCTCCTCAGCACACCCGCCTCTTGCACCGCCGCCTTTGCCACACCCACTCTGCCGCCGTAGAGAGCATGCTCCGCACCCAGCCGGCCAAGGGCCTTGACCCGGAGACTTTCCCTCTCCCGTGCCCCACTGAGTGCATTGACTGTGCTCAGGGGAAGATGCACCGGTCCACATACCCCTTGTCTTCCTCCCATGCCTCCGCCCCTCTCGACCTTGTCTACTCGGACGTCATGGGCCCTCTCCCGACCAAGTCCGTCGGAGAGCATGGCCGCTACATCCTCACCCTTACGGACGACTATTCTCGCTACCGCTGGGTCTTCTGCCTCCGACAGAAGAGCGATGTCGCCCGAGCCATTCAGGACTGGCTTATCCTCGAGGAGCGCGAGTGTGGCCGCTCTCTTCGCCGCTTTCACTCCGATCGCGGTGGAGAGTACATGGGTGAAGTCACGACCTTTCTCGCCTCCTGCGGGATCCACCATGAGACGTCTGCGCCCTTTACACCCGCCCAAAACGGTGTTTCCGAGCGGTGGAACCGTACCATGGCCGATGCCGTTTGCACCATGCGGGTCGAGTCCGGTCTCTTCGATGGCTTTTATTTTGAAGCCATGGCCTACATGACCTTGGTCTGGAACCGGATTCCCCACGGTCCCCTTCCCTGCCAGTCCACGCCATACCAGCACTGGTGCGGTCGGCGCGCTGACCTCCGCACGGCTCGCGTCTGGGGCTGCGTGGCCATTCTGTGGCTGCCCGTCCCACAGCAGGGCGGCAAGCTCGCCCCCTGCGGACGCCCCTGCACCTTCCTCGGTGTGTCTCATCAGTCCAAGGCCTGGCGCTTCTGGGACCCATCCCGACACTACATCGTTGAGTCCCACAATGCCCCCTTCTTCGAGGATCTGTTTCCCCGCAACCTCATGCGCTCCGGCTCGTCCGTGTCCCTCCCGTCACGTGGGGGAGTGGTGAGTCCGTCCTCCGTCCTGTCGCTTCGGGGTGACACATCACTCCGTCCCTCTGAGCCGGTAGTCCCTGTCGCGTCCTCTGGCCCTCCTGGGCCAACAGTCCTAGCCGCGTCCGCTGGCCCCTCCGAGCCAGCTGCCTTCGTCGTGTCCGCTGGCCCCTATCAGCCAGCGGCCCCCGTCGCGTCCGCTGGCCCCTCCGGACCTGCTGCTCCAGTCGCGTCCGCTGGCCCCTCCAAGCCAGCTGCCCCCGTCGCGTCCGTTGGTCCCTCTGGACCATCTGCCCCGGTCGCGTCCGCTAGCCCCTCCGTGCCGGCAGCCCTAGTCGCATCCGCTGGCCCCTCCGGCCCAGCAGCTCCTGTCATGTTCGCTGGTCCCTCCGGGCCCGCAGTCCCAGTCGTGTCCGCTGGCCCTGCAGCCCAGCAGCTCATGTCATGTCCGCTGGCCCCTCCGGGCCGGCAGCCCCAGTCACGTCCGCTGGCCCCTTAGGCCCAGCTGCTCCTGTCACGTCCGCTGGCCCCTTCGGGCCAGCAGCGCCTGTCGCATCTGCTGGTTCCTCCGGGCCGACAGCCCCAGTCGCGTCCGCTGGCTCCTCCGGGCCAGTAGTCCCGTCCGCCTCCGTTGGCCCGTCAGACCCATTGCCATCTCCTGCCCGACCGTGCTACACACGTGGCCCAGGCGGCAGCCTTTAACCTCGGCCGACAGTGAACGCGCAGATCGTCTCACCGCGTCCCGTGGCACCTCGACCCCCTGTGGCTCCATGTGTCTCCTCCACTCCCACGGTCGTGAGTGGGGACCCTGACACGAAGGCTTTTAGCCTGACCACTTTGGCCATCATCGCAGACCTTCACCCGGGCTCTGCACTAGGCTACGCCATGCTTCATCACGAGCATCGGCATGCTGTCATGGCCGCACTCGCCCGCATCCCACCTGGAGCTCGTGATGCACACGCCCTCTCAGTCCGGTCCACAGCACGTCCGGAGGACCCAGCCACCCTACGCGAGGCTCGAGCCTCTCCTGAGGCCACACATTGGGATGCTGCCTGCGCCGAGGAGCTCGTTGCTATCCGGCAGCACCACGTATATGACCTCGTTGACCTCCCTCCAGGTCGGAAGGCCATTGGTGCCAAATGGGTCTGTCGGCGCAAGTGGAAGCCTGACGGGTCCTTGGACAAGTTCAAGGCCCGCCTCACAGCAAAGGGGTTTGCTCAGGTCCCTGGGGTCCATTACGATCAGATCTTCGCCCCAGTCGGTCGGTTCTCCACTAGCCGGGCGCTCTTCTGCCTGGTTGCACAGCATGGGTGGGAGCTGCACCAGATGGACGTGAGCAACGCGTTCCTCCATGGCTCACTGGAGGGTGAGGAGCTCTACATGGTGCAGCCCCCAGGCTTCAACGTTGGCACTGGGAGAGTTTGGCGGCTGCGGAAGGCCCTCTATGTCATGAAGCAGTCGCATCGGTGCTGGAACCAGGAGATCAGCAGCACGCTTCTCAGTGGCGGCCTCCAGCGCAGCACCGCTGATCTCGCTCTGTTCGTCAGCCCGCGAGGTCAGACCTTCGTCGCAGTTCTGGTCTACGTCGCCGATCTCCTCATTGCGTCGCCAGATACGACCTCCATCCAACGTGTTAAGGACTTGATGCACGCCGCCTACCAGATGAAAGATCTCGGGTCTGCCTGAGTCTTCTTGGGCATGGAACTCGAGCATGATCACTCCCATGGCGTCCTGCACGTCCACCAGGGTGCCTATGTGCAGACCCTGTCCACTCGCTTCGCTGAGGACCTGCCCCTCGTGCCTTGCGCATCTTCACCCATGTCACCCGATGGCCAGGTGAAGCTGAAGAGTCCTCATCCAGCTATTGTGGGGGAGCCAGTTGATGTGACCACGTATCTTCGTGTCATCGGGTCACTGATGTTCCTGGTGACGAAGACGCGTCTAGACATCGTGTTCGCTGTCAATTTCCTGGCCCAGTTCTCTCAGGAGCCGCGTGACCTCCACTTCAAGGCCGCGATCCGAGTACTGTGCTATGTCGTATCGACCCCTTGGCGAGGTCTCATGTTCCGCCGCCAGCCGTCCGTCGCCGCAGTGGGCTACACCGACAGTGACTGGGGCGGCAGTCCAAACGGTAAGAGTCGCACGGGCTCGATCTTTCTGATCGGCGGCACAGCTGTGTCCTGGCACAGTGGCAAGTAGGGGTGCATTGCATGCAACACTATTGAGGTTGAATACGTGGCCCTTGGCTTAGGCGCGTGTGAGAGTGTGTGGTTGCGTCGTCTGTTGTCCGAGTTGCGTCAGTCTGTCGCATCCATCAGCTTGCATTCTGACAATAAGAGTGCCTTGGCCATCGCCGACAATGACGGCGTGCATCACACACACACAAAGCACATCAATGTTGAGTATCACTATGTGTGTTCGTTGTTGCATGACGGCAGCATCAACATCGTGTGGGTTGAGACAGCACGGCAGCTGGTCGACTTCCTGACCAAGGCACTAAAGCGGGACTCGTTCAAGAAGGCTGTGAGTTCAGTCGGCGTGCGTCCGTGAGTTGCCCTCCTTGTCTCTGCCTGCGTCTCTGCGTGCCCTGGGGGAGTCTGGATGTTGACCGTGTCTCTGCCCGCCCATGTGCACTACGCCTGTGAGTCAATGGGGAGTGTTGGTTTTTGCGCATCTCTCATTGTGCTCTGTTGTGTCCTCCCGGCTTGTGTACATCGGCGTACAGATGACTGACGGCGAGACTCGACGCTGATGGAGTGTTTTCCGGTGGAGCCGACGCACGCTGAGGTCTACTCGCAGTTCGCTGGAGCATCCTCTCTCCGGCGACGTGCTCAGCTCCATCGGCAGGCCACCTCGACGGTCGTGCTGCCGGCGGTCACTGCCACCGCAGTTGCTGTCTGCATGCGTCCAGCGCGTCCCATCGCGTCTGTATCGTCATGCTCTGCCTAGGGTCCTTGTTGCATGTTGCATGCCCTGTTCGGCATCATGGACCATCGTAGGCACTGCCTGGGTTCGGGCAGCCATAACTCCTTGCTACTATTTTTCTAGCTGTTTCTGACCGCATGACTGCGTTCGTAACGTCGGTATCATGGTATGGTCCAGGTTTCAGGCAAAACGGACGACGCCCGGGTTGTGGGTTGTCGGCTGTCTGGTAGGGCTCACCCAGAAAACCCTGCCTGCCAGAAAAAAGGTCTATTTCCTGATTGGCTGGTTAGCTGAGTAACAAGCTCTACAGAGCTGAGGGGGAGCTAGAACTTGGAGGGGTCTCCCATTGTTGTTCATTCTTCATTGCTAATCAGTTACTTTCAGTTTCCAACTGCTTTCCGGCGCTAACACTGGCGCGCGCATTTCAGAGTAACAAACCCAGAGCTTCCAGACTTAGTCTCTAGAGCAGCAGACTGAGGGGGCAGCTGACTTAAGCAACTAGCGTGGAAGCCCGCACGCTGCATCAAGAACGTTGCTGCCCCAACCTGCTGCCTAGTTTTTCTGTCTCAGAGCATGTGGGAGGAGCAGCTCTAGCGTAGCAAGGAGCGTCGCATCTAGTTGCCGCCCCCCGAAGTCCTTGGGACCGACGTCTGACTCTCCACGGCCCGCTTCCGCCTTCGCCGCCGCTCTCTTGCGGCTTGCCCTTTCCCTGCCCATCCGAGGGTGGCCTGCGACATCTGCGTGCTCTGGTCGATATCGTTGGCTGAGGCCTAAGCGTGCATACCCACCACTCGACGGTCGATGTCACGTCTGCCGATCATCGCCAACGGCGTGCACGCCTATGCCCGACCATCCGCAGCCCCTTACCTGGCACCAGTAGGGTTCTCTTCCCTTGCTTGCTGTCAGTCCGCAACCAACCCATCTACAGCAGCCGCGATTGTGACTATCGCACTGACTTGCTGTTGTTGAAACTGATACGGCCAACTTTCACGCCGCCCTCCGCCGCTACGCCGTTTACTTGGCCAACGCCCTCATCCACGCATCAGCTGCCATCATCGACGTCGCCGTGACAGTAGCAGCCACCCTTACTGCTGCAGCTCGGGCGGCACGTGCTCCTACTGCCACGTCGGCCGGCCGTGCACCAGAAGCCTACACTGAGGCCGCCATTGTGAGTGGGCCCGTTGTCGCAACTGCTTCAGATATTAGCACCCAACTCTCAGCTGCTGCATCCGCCTTTGCCTCGTCTCTCTCCTTTGCTGCATCTGCCACAACAACCGTCGCTGCAGCTGTCCGCGCCTCAATGTCAGCAGCAGCCACATCAGCTGCATCCTCATCCTCAGCGTCCGTCAGCCTTGTGACAGTAGCTGTCTCCGTCTATGCAGTCATTGCCACTCTAGGGGCAGCAGCTGTGACAGGTACCCTGCTGTTCTTGGTCTCAACTGTAGCAGGAGTGTCCAGCCTCGCAGCCGCTGTGGTTGCCACTGTTCTACATCTCCTTGCCTTCCTTCGCCCTCCTCCCTCCTCTTTAGGATACCCCGTGCATGCTTTTCATCTCCTCTTTGTCTCCTCCTTCTGTTCTTTGTTGGCCTGAAACTGGGGTTGTCTTGCAGCACTACCTCACTGTACTTAAGGCACCGCTCAGTGTTTTCACGCCCACTGGGGCGGGGGAAACTCTGCCAGAATTTTTCGGCGGAGTCCCTTGTTCATCACCATGCATGGTGACAAAGATTTGGTCATAGTTGACCTGCAGCGTCAGCTTGACCGAGCTCTTGAGGCCCTGTGCAAAGCTGAGGACCGTCTCAAGCTCGCTGAGGACAATCGTGGAGCATTTGCTGACAAAGTCACTGCGCTTGTGCTGAAGCGTCTGCCAACCGCCTCCGCTGTTGCGCTTGTCGGCTCCATTGCTGGTACCGGCGCTGGTGCCTCCTCTACCTCCTCCTCTTCTTCTCAGTCCTCTGCTGCTGTCGCTTCTGCTGCCGTCTCACCCCGCAAGCATGACTTCTTCTCTCAACCCCCAGTTCTCTCCCTAGGCCTCGCCTTCTTTTTGTGGGAAGTGCACTTCAGCGCCTGGGCTTAGGGGGAATGCCTCTGGGAGTATTACTCTCCCCCTGACCCCTCCTCTTCTTTCACCCCTCTCCCTGTCGAAGCTGCTTGCATCGTCTGTGCCCTCATTCCCGCTGCACCTGAGAACATGGTTGATGATGTTGGCACCTTCAACGTTGATCCTTCCGCTGGGCGTCCAGTAGATCCTGTTGGTGCATATGCCATGTTGCGTCGTCGCACTATCTTCACTGGTCAGGCCGCACAGAGTGCCCTCACGGTCCAATTCAACACCCTTCTCATGCGGGCCGATGATTCTGCTGACGCCTACTGGGCACGGGAGCTCAAGCTCCTCCCCGGCCTCGGGCTCGATGCTGCCCCCGGTCAGCTGTCTGCCGTCCTCACCATGGTCAATGGACTCATTAGTGAGCTCTCCGACCTTCTGCGTGACGTCATCCTTGCTGAGCTGCAGCGCCTTGCCTCCTTGCTTGTTCCAACCCGGTTCCCTCCTGGCGTAGGAGCCCTTTGGGACATCACGGCTGAGCGGATTGCTGCTTGGTGGACCAACCTATAGAACAAGCGTCTACATTGCTCCTCTGTTACGGGGGTTTCCACCCTCACCACCACATCGGCACCCTCCACAGCCTCGACGTCCTCTCCTTCTTCTACCTCATTTGCAAACACCACCACCTCCGCTCTTGGTTCCCAGGGACGTGGCCGCGGTAAGGGAAAGGGCAAAGGCAAGGGTAAAGGCAAGGGCAAGGACAAGCCCTCTACCTCCTCCGCTCGTGCCCCTGGCGTCGTCGTCTACTAGAATTACAGATCCAATGAGCACTCTACCCGGGCCTGTCCCGCTCCACCGGATGACCTTCGCCTCACTCGGGCCATGCGCACTCACCGGGCTCGTACCTCCAGTACCCCTCCGCTGTTCGGCTCCAGCACCCGCTCCTCCTCATCTATGTTGTTTGCCTCTTCTGGTCACGTCTACTCCACTACGACCGTTCCTTCAGCTGCGCCACCAGTCTCGTACCCGTGGGGTTGGCAACCACCCTATGGCGCCCCGGTCTATGTCGGGCCTCCCTTCACTGGCTACACCGCCCCACCATGGTTCCCATCATCGTTGGGGGGGGTCGACCCCGTCCCCTATCCCTTCGGTTGCTGGTTAGGGTAAGCGTCATCTGGAGCAGTCGCTCCTTCTGCTCCTTCGCCTTCACGATCAGGGTGGTGAGAGTGATGCATCTCTGGCTAGAGATATGCTTGTCAGACTGATGCCGTTCTTCGTGGTGACTTCCCCGGTCATGTCCTTGGGTCTCCGTGCGAGTCCGTACCCTGGGTTGAGCATTGGAAGTCTGTCGTCCTGTCCTGTTGTCTTGCTACCTGTGACCCGTCCTCCCTTGCGGTTCTTCCTGTTGGTATTGTGGCGACTTGTAGTTTCCTTCCCCCAATGTGTGCGTCGGGTGGTTTCTGGATACTGGATTCTGGAGGCATCCATCACATGACGTATGTTCGCTCGTCGTTTGTCTCATTGGGTCCGGCCGGGTCGGTCCGCTTCGTGCACACCAGGTCCGGTCAGCTCCTTCCTCTTCAGGGCGTTGGTGTCATTCGTTTTTTTGGCCCCATTGGTGCACTGTTCCTGCCTGACGTGCTCTATGTCCCCTCCTTGGAACTCAGCCTGCTGATGGTTCCGTCCCTTGACGATCAAGGGATGGACTTCTCTGCCAGTCGTAAAGTTCGCACTATTCGTCTGCGGTCCACTAACCACATTGTCTTGCGTGGTGTCAAGAGCGACAAGCTGTATCACGTGCCTCTCTTGCTCTCCTCTGCGCATGTCGTTGGCACCGCACTTGCCCATGTCGCACCCTCTCTCTTCCCTGAACATGTGCGCCTGTTGCATCGTCGCCTTACTCACGTGCGAACTGACGCTGCCACCAGCATGTTATGCTTACAGCCTGTCCTATGGCTCTCACCCTCATCCTTTTCGTCTTCTTTTCTGCCTCCTGCTTGGATTGTGCTCAAGGTAAGATGCACCGTGCTCCCTTTTCTGCTTTTGACTCCTGCTCTTCTCACCCTCTTGACCGTGTGCATGCTGACGTGATGGGTCCCCTGCGCCATGACCTCCTTGATGATGTTGGTCGCTATGTGCTTTGCCTCACTGATGACTTTTTGCGTCACCGCTGGGTCTTTGCCCTTCGCCAGAAGAGTGACATCCACTCTGTCCTTATCACCTGGCTTGCTCAGGCTGAGCGTGCATGCCAACGCTCTCTGTGTGTCTTTTGTAGTGATCGCGGTGGTTGATTTCTCGGTCCCACCGCCCGTTTCCTCGAGTTTAAAGGGGTGTGTCTGGAGACGTCGGCTCCATACACACCCCAGTAAAATGGTGTCTCCGAGCGCTGGAACCGCACCCTCGCCGATGGGGTTTGCACTTTACTCGCTCAGTCCGGTCTCCCGCCTCTCTTTGCCTTCGAGGCCATGTGTTGTATGACTTCGGTCTGGAACCGGGTCCCTCATGGCCCGCTTTCTTGCATTGTCACGCCTTTTGAGCGTTGGTCTTGCATACGCGCCAACTTTTGCCTCGCTTGCATCTGGGGCAATATTGCCGTTGTCTGGTTGCTTGACGTCCTTCGCGACGGCAAGCTTTTCCCTCGTGCTCGTCTGTGTCCCTTCTTGGGTGTCTCCTCCCAGTCCAACGCGTGGCAGTTCTGGGACCCTGTGCGTCATCGTGTCCTTGAGTCCCGCGACGCGTTATCTTTCGAGTCTGTCTTTCTTTATGACCTGGACCGCCTGCCGCCTGCTGACTCCCTCCTCTCGCTCTCTCGGCTGGGGGGGGGGAGTCGGGCCTGGTCCCTCTGCTGGCCCTGCGGTTGCGCCACCGCAACCCGCAGCCTTGGTCCCTGGTCCGTCGTCTGGCTCGTCCAGCACATCATCCCCGGGTCCGTCTTCAGGCTCGTCCAGCACGTCACCCCCTGGTCTGTCGTCTGCCTCGTCCAGCACATCATCCCCTGGTCCGTCGTCTGGCTCGTCCAGTACATCATCCCCTTGTCCGTCGTCTGGCGCGTCCAGCACGTCATCCCGTGGTCCGTCGTCTGGCCGTCCACGACCTCGACCTCCCCTAGGTCGTCAGCCTCTCCGGTGTCTGTCTCCCTTGTCCGTTCCTCCTCCTCCCTGGACCCTGCTGCGTCGCCTGCCCCTGTCAGTGGCAAACAGCCTGCTGGCCTTGCCCCGGTCTCGCCGTTTGTCCACGACGGGCACCTTCGCGCTCTGCCTCACCGCCCTGTCCCCTCCACGTCCTCTACCCATTCGGCACAGGACCCTGCTGCTCCCACTGGCCTTGATGCTCTCGGCCTGGCCACTGGTGTTGTCCAATTCAGCTCAGTCCTAGGCTATGCCCTGCTCATTGCCGAGCATGCAAAGGCCCTAGCCACTGTGTCCTCCGGCGTTGTCGCTAAGTGTCACACCACGTCTGGCATTGCTCCTCTTGCCCCTGAACCGACCACGGCTCGTCAGGCCCGCATGGCTTCTGACGCCCATCGTTAAGAAGCTGCCATGCAAGCGGAGCTGAAGGCGCAGGATGACCATGCTGTTTCAAGCTGGTGGACCTACCACCAGGGCGCAAAGCCATTGACACTCGATTGGTCTTTCAGCGCAAGTACAAGCCCGATGGCACCCTTGACAAGTACAAGGCACGCCTCACTACAAAGGGTTTCTCCCAAGTGCCGGGCATTGACTTCGACGAGACCTTTGTGCCACTTTGGACGGTACACTACAGTGCGAGCGCTGCTGTCTTATTGCTCAGCATGACTGGGAACTGGAACAGATGGACGTGAACAACGCTTTCCTATACGGTCAGCTCGAAAAAGAGATCTATATGGTCCAGCCCCCTGGCTTCTCTGACGGGATGAATAGGGTCTGGCGACTACGAAAGGCTCTCTACGTCCTTAAGCAATCGCCTCACTGCTGGAACCAAGAGATCACGTCGACCCTTGAGAAGGGAGGCTACAAGCGTAGCATGGTAGACCTGTCTCTCTTTGTCACCTCGGGCCCTGCTCCCTTTGTTGCCGTCCTCGTCTTTGTTGAGGACCTGCTGATCGCATCCCCCAGTCAGGAGGCGGTCAGCGCGGCCAAGTCACTGTTGCAGTCCACATACAAGATGAAGGACCTCGGGCCAGCTCGTGTCTTCCTTGGGATGGAGCTTGAGCATGATCGATCTCGCCGCGTGCTTCATGTCCACTAGGCTGCAAATGTACACAGTCTGGGAGAGCACTTCGCCCCCTTGCTTGAAACAGTGCCCACTGCATCCACACCCATGACCCCAACAGGGCAGCGGCTCTTGAAAACACTGGACATGTCCAAGCTGGGGGAGGCAATAGACGTGACGGACTACTTACGCGTCATTGGTTTGCTCATGTACCTCGCGACCATGACCAGTGCAGATTTCGCCTTTGCCGTGAACTTCCTGGCCCAGTTCTCCCAGTGTCCTCGAGCACGACACATGGAGGCAGCTCTACGCGTTGTCCGGTATGCCCTGACCACTACCCGCACAGGCCTGTGTTATCGAGCACAACCCTCAGTAGTAGTGGATGGCTACAATGACAGCGACTGGGCCCACGATGCTGATGCTCGCAGTTGCACTGGCTAAATTTTCCTTGTTGGGGGGACAGTCGTGTCATGGAAAAGCGGTAAGCAAGGATGTGTGGCGGATAAATCCAGTGAAGTAGAGTATGTTGCCCTGGGTGTAAGTACATGTGAGAATATCTAGTTGTTTTGCCTGTTGCAATAGCTGCGCGTACCCATCCGCTCCATCGCCCTGCGCTGTGAAAACCAGAGCACCAAAGCAATTGGTGAGCATGATGGCATGCATCACACGTGCACAGAGCATATCAATATGGAACATCATTTTGTGCATGAGCGCATTACCGCACGTGATGTCCAGATCGTCTAGGTCGATACCCGACAGCAGCGCGCTGACTTCCCTATGAAGGCTCTTAGCAGCAACGTGTTCAAGGCAGCAGTGCATGCCATTGGGCTTGTGTATGCGGGTGATGTTCCTGGCTGAGAGTTTTTCCTTGTGCCCTTGTGTACAGTTCAATGTGTGTCACGCCTTGTGACCCTTGTCCCTGTGTGTATATCCACGTGTACGTCAGCTGCGGGTCATGGGGGAGTGTTGGTTTATGGCATGTTGTGACCTTCGGCCTCGCTGCACACTCCACCTACACTTTCGTAGGTGACCACCTACGAAAGACCACCTTCAGTCGACGGCTCCACCATGGTGGAGGACCAGCAGTTGCAAGGACCAAGTGATGCAAGGGCATTACTTTTGGTGATGACATGTTTTGTGTCAGTCGGGTTCATCCCCTGGCTTATGCTTGCGTGGCTTACTCTTGCGTGGCAAGAATTATGCACAAAGGTCACAAAGGTGTGTAGGTGGTGTTTGAGCCCAAGGGAGGGGATAAACCGAGAGCGAGATCAAGCTTGCCGCTTGCTCGCTCTCGGCTTCTCACTCGTCACCTAAGACATCTGTGTTGTGACTCACGTCCGTACTTTTCTGGACTTCGCGTCTAACTGATCTACGCTTCATGGCTCTCTACAATATCGCATGGTTCTCATGGTTTCTAGATTATTGCAACGAGGACAAAGAGGGGAAGATGGTGGGTGTAAGAATTGGTAACGGTTATTCAATGGATTAATTGGTAAAGGATGCATACCATGATATCCTGTGTGCAAAGTCTGAGAGGAGTACATGTTACGCTGTTATGGAAATGGCTCCAGTGGAATTGCGTGTTCGGGTAATTTTCTTCCCATATTGGTTTTTGTGTATCAGTGGATACGAATGATTCGTAGAGAACATGTAGGGTTGTATTTGAGTTGCCAAGTCAATAGCTTGGAAAATGGAAACTGTTGGTGGGGTGTGCCAAGGAAAATTTTCTTTCGAACATAATCTGGTGTGTTGCTGCATCCATGTAAGGGTCGAGTTTGCGCCCATGGATGACGGCATAGTTTGCCTATGACGGTACACACTTAAAGGGGTGCACCCCATATCTGAGTTTCTCTTTGATATTGCTTGAAATTGATGCCTAAAGGGAGACCGGTGAGGGAGGTCAAGGTTACATGCGGTGTGTATTTGTACATATCGTCAGGTGGGGTCTTGGGTTTTGAGAGGTAGGTTGGTCATGTTGCAGACCCAACTGAGGGTGAGGTTTTGGAAGACTTATCAAGCACTCATTGTTGGCTTCAGTTTGGTTCTTTGTGTCAAGGGTTTCTTTGAGGAAATTATTCTTGAAAAGATGGCGGATCTGGAGTTCTTGTGAGCAGTAGTTTTTCACTTGGGGAAATCCCAAAAGGTTGGTCATTGGCGTTGGGTAGGTGTCTGTTGTATGCTATGTATTTGACACTTATGTCTGACCAGGTGAGATTTGAAGGGAGAATTGTCGGATTGGTAGCAAGGGAGTTGGAGATGTTCTTTCTCCATCAATGACTGATTTCCAAGGAGCGTAGATGTAGTGTTGACCGGGTGGGATAGAAAGAAGTATTGTTTTCTAGGCAGGCGTTGTGTGTCGACGATAGTTTGTGTCCATTTGCCTCTTTTCGGGTTGAGGAAGTCATAGACCCATTTGGAACTCTGGGCATTAATGAGGTGGCGTGGCCATTTGACGTCAAGGCCTTGGTCCTTTTTGGGCCATAGGACGGTCTTCTGTGTGTAGAGATGTACAAATTTTGTCGGATCTTCAGGGACTTTGTGGGAAGAAAGAAACTAAGTGAGTGAGGAGGTAAGAGTGTACATGAAGGAACTAGCTAGTGCACACGTTGGGGAAATGGCGTTGTTGATACAGTGTGCGGGAATCCACGCTCGTTGCTTAGTCTGCCCCCTTAGTCTGTTGCATTAGAGTGTAAGTCTGAGAGCTCTGGTTTGTTACTCAAAAGTGAACGCGCCAGAGTTAGCGTGAGAAAGCAGCTCGAATGAAGCAATGACTGATTAGGAATGAAGAATGAGCAACCAACAAATACCCCTCCCAGTTCTAGCCTCACCTCAGCTCCGTGAGAATTCTTACTCAGAAAATCAGCCAACCAGTAAAATCCTAGCATTATCCTGTCTAACAGAATCTTTCTAGGTGGGACCTGCCAGACACCAGACAGCCCAAAACTCGGGCGTTGTCCGTTTTGCCTAAAAACTGGACCATACCAAAATAACCATGCTGCAAATGCAGTCGTGCAGTCAGAATCAGCAAGAAAAATAGCTATGAGGAGTTACGTCTGTCCAAACTCAGTTGCCGGCTACACTACTCCTGAGAGCCAACTTCGACTACTGATGACGTGATAGCCAAGGGTAGCTGCCGATGGAGCTGGTCGTGCGAGGGTGCAATATCAGAAGCATGACAAGGAGGAGAACCACAAGCTCAACTTCACAATGACACGTGCACTCCAACGAACAAGGCCCCATCGGCATCAGCGTCCATCCAGTCGGTCGTCTGCACGAGCATGTACACCAGCTGAGAGGTCACAGTATGAGTCAGTGAGGCAGTGCATAGATCAAACAGCAACACTTAAGTCAGGCCAGGTGAGATTTGGAGGGAGAATTGTCGGATTGGTAGCAAGGGAGTTGGAGAAGTTCTTTCTCCATCAATGACTGATTCTCAAGGAGTTTAGATGTAGTATGACCGGATGGGATGGAAATAAGTATCGCTTCTAGGCAGGCATTGTGTGTCGGGGATAGATCGTTTCCACTTGTCTCAAAATCCGGTTGAGAAAGTCACAGACCCATTGGGCACTTTGGGCATTTATGAGGTGGGTTGCCTATTTGACGTCAAGGCCTTGGTCTTTTTTGTGGCAAACGACGGTCTTGTGGGTGTAGGGATGTACAAATTTTGTCGGAACTTCTGGAACTTTGTGGGAAGAAAGAAACTGAGTGAGTGAGGAGGTGAGAGTAGACATAAGGTCGGTAGGGGGAGGAAGGCTATTGTAGTAGTAGAGGACCTAAGGGTTAATACATGAGTTTCTTGCTACAATCTTGGTCTGCAACGGACTTCGGAAGTTATTCATAGTGGTATGACAGTTTTAATCTTATTTATGCTGGGGTCCCATGTGGGACGAGCGTCTGGGATTGAACGAAACTGGATCCCAATGATACGTAACAAGCCTTTTGACATGGGATATGGGGGTCTGAATGGAATATGTGTGATTTCCAATCGACAGTATCTCCGTCTTAGTGGGACTGACCTTTTATCTTGTATGATTTATAACGGTGCAAAATAGTTGCCGTGTTTGATTGAGTTCCCAAATGGAGCGAATAAGTAAGGTTTTGTTGTCCGCGTATCCATCAAAGCGACGGTAATCCCATGACAGTGAGGTGAATCCATATAGACGGGCTTTGAGGTGTGCATAGATTTGTTCCATGAAACAAATGAAAAGGAGGTGGGCTAGGGACAACCTTACCTGACCCCAAAGCGGAGAGTGATAGGGACAAAAAGGTGTCCAACTTTGTTGAATACAAATCATGGCAAAGATCATCGTTGAACAGAACTACCAACTAGCGTTTTCCTCGGACCAAAGTCGACGCCGGAGGGAGCATCTTGGCCGAGACAATCTCAGGGACTCAACCAAGCAAAAAAGCATAAAACTAATTAGGAATAAAGATGATTCGGTATCTCCATAAGAGAAACCTTCAAAAGCAGATCAAATGAAGTATGAGTTGCTGTTATTCATGCTTTGTTGGACAACGTCAGTCATTCTCACTTGAGCTTTAGTGCCCTTTAGTTTTTGGTCAGTAATCCTAAAAATTCACTGTTTAAACAAAATTAATGACCATATGATTGAATCACATTTCTCATTTTCTCCAAAAATCATTGACTTCATGGCATATACTTGACATCTGGACAATGACAATATTCTATGACCATGGTGTCTTTAACGTTTGTGTAGAATATTCGTTTAGGAAATGTAAGCACCTTTTCTGCTCTCGTGGTTGAAACACTCTTTAAACTGCTAGATGTTTACTTATGTAAACAAATCCTTATGTCCTGTGTGCAATCTCCCATGGACTATGCTCACAACATGAAATGTCCACATTTCTCTTGGATTAAACCATGGATTGCACGCGGACATGGCAGACTGCAAGATGCAAATAGAGCTACGAAGCAAGTACCAAGCTTAGAGACAAACAACGAAGCAAATCGCAGGAAGAGCTACGATGTGCGATGTTGTTCTTAACCTAAACACTTGTTAGGTTTGACAGCCAAAGTTCTACGTACAGACTAAAAACTTGAAAGATCGGCCAAAATCAAACATGAAAATGCACCATAAGCTTCCAAGGAAGCAACTCCAAAAGTAAAGGGTACATGTCATAATCAGATTCAACTGTAATCTTGTTGCATCTTAACAAACAAGTAAAGTAACGTAGTGAGATCAACCCTGGTTTTTGGCACATTTGTATTGGAACTACAAGAAGACCATATAACGGTTGTGACTCTGGCTCTTGCACGAAAGGTCTCGTGGGCAGTCACGAAATGTCATCCAGAGCTCATCACAGGAGTTCTCCCAATTGCCTCACTGTGGGAGCAATTGTCATCAACAAACCGTGTAGTATGACTAAAACATTTCAGGCCTCCAGAGGTCCATTTCCATTTGGCTAAATTGATCCATGGGCCCGAGGTGGCACAAGACCTGAAGCGAGGACCCGCATAGATGGAACCATCAGCACGGAGACCAGCATTCGGGCGGCAAACAATGCGAGGGCCCGGCAGAGAGCCTCGCATTTCAAGATAGCCGGAGTCATGCCGCCGAACGGCTCCCTGCCACTTCGAGGAGCTTGTCGGCACTGTGGGGACGGTGGACGCTTGTTCTATCAAGTGTAACCGTTTTTCCAGATTCAATCTTCTTGATCGTACATCACATCCCAGAAAAATCAGTTGATTTCAACATTCAGACCCATGTCCTGCTATTGTAGCTAACAACATCACAGAACCAGTTATGTAGCTGGAAAACGAAGCGAACATGCCATGTGAGGGACTCTTTTGATCGGATGAGGTGATGGATTCGGCTTTTGCTCTGGTCGGCCATGTACAATTGGTCCCGCATCTTGGCCGAGTCGCACTTCCGACAATTGTAATGCGGGCCATGTTAGCACTGAGACTTGCCGGCCGGGCCTCACGGTTGTTGAGATTGGCTGTCGAGGCCCTATGGTTGACCAACTAGCAAAAAGGGCCCTCTAATCTAGCCGCGATACTAATTAGGTCCCCAGCATCAAACTTCCCTTTCCATTTTTACCTCGGCACCTCATTCCGTGACTCAAACAAAGGAGGTAATACCCTGAATTTGTGAGTTCACAAGAGTTTTCTATACGCAAACGTCGGAGATCGCACTAAGAAAACTTCGGTTTTCTTTGGTTTTGTTTTTGACACGTTGGCGCAAATCATCTCGTATAAGACATGCTTAACAATTCTTCTCCAGTGACTTTGTCTCTTGTGCATTCTCTCGCTCGCTGTCTTCCCTTGTCTTGCTCATCCTGCAAGGTGAGGAGGAGAGGGTGAGGACGAGGGCTCAAGGTCACCGGCCTCAACCCTCGAGGTTCTGTGGCCTCCTGGCCACCGATCGAGCGGCCAGCTCGATCGGCGTCTAATATGTGGCCGGCCGGACACATGGGAGGAGAGAATGGAGAAACCCCCTAAGCACCATTCCGTGTGAGAGAGGACATTGCATAGAACACAACGTGATAGACAGTGCTTGAAAAGGTGGAGAGACGGCAAAGAAATGATTAGAAGAATTGGAGTTGGATTGAATAATGAGTAAGAGAGAGGGATATCCCATCCACCCTTGGTCAAGCCAGCGTACGTGCAAACTGCACAACGGCTGACCTATGGCAAATTCCAAGGGAACACCTAAGAGCTAGCAAACAGGAAGCAGACAATTCTCGGCAACAGCACGGTCACTTGGGTGGATGAATGACGAAGAGAAAGAAGCAGCGTAAGTAGAAAAACGAGCTCTACACAACTAAGATGACAAAGAGAAGAATTGATGGTGCCAAAGCTTTGGTCCTCGTGAACTAGTCACGGAGAAAATTCTTGTGTGCACATAGGGATGTGCAAGATGAGGGAGAGACCACCAAGGTAGCCGGCGACCAATGTAGCCTGCCAGCATGTGAAGTACGTCAAGTCCAGAGGTCACCAAGACTGACATAGAAACACCCCCCATGACCCGTAGACGATAGACGCCATAAGCGCACAAGAGGCACAAACAGGCGACAACGAGCCACTAGCAAGAACAAGGTGGTAGAGCAGTATGAGAACAGGCAACATAGGGGAAGAATTGGGATGACAGTGCGGGATGAGATGCAGACACATAAACTGGGATCGACACCGAGATAATGGAGACCAACAACATGCACAGTCACCTTGAAATTCCCACTACAGAGTGCGTTGGTGATAAATTCAGCACGCTACTGACTGGTGTCAACTCCAATCAGGCGCACATCACCACACACAAGACGCTCATGGAAAAAATGATGTTTGATATTGATGTGCTTTGTGCGAATGTGATGCATGCCATCGTGATGAGAAATGCGGCGAGTACTTTCATTGTTATAGCGAAGAGTGATGTAGAGAATGGGCTGGTGCAACTGCTGCATGAGATGACACAGCCAAATGCTCCCATAGAAACCCACACCCAGAGCGACAAATTCAGCCTCAGTCGAGCTGCGCATGACAAAACCTTACTTTCCGCTCTTTCAGGAAAACGAAGTGCTACCGATGAGGAAGATATAACATGACCAGCTGCGCGTGTCACGATCTGGGGCCCAATTTCCATTTGTGTATCCATCAACAACGACAGAGGACTGTGCAAAAAAACACAAGCCAAGATGGGGTGTGGACATGACGTAGTGGACGACATGCAACGCCGCCTTGAGATGGAGGCGACGTGGGTACTCGGAGAACCAGGACAAGAACTTGATTGCAAATGCAACAACAACACGTATTGTAGTACCAAGAAACATTGAAGACTCAATGACCAGGAGGTAGGTCGTAACGTCTACCAGCTCTCCTAAGCGCACATGATCAGCGGTCTTTAGAAGTCGCTACCCAGCAGGTATCATGGGCGTAGATGCATGGGGAACACCAGCCAGGACGTCGGCGAGCTGCTCCCCCAGAGTACAGACATATCTGGCCTGATTTGCGGTGAGCATGCGATGCTGACGGTCGTGCTCAATCTACATGCCCAAGAATATGCGGGTATGGACGAGATCCTTCATCTTGTACGTAGACTAGAGGAGGTCCTTCATAGCCTGGACAGCTTGTGGATCCGGCGAGGCGATGACGAGATCATCCGCATAGACTAAGACAACAACGAACAATGTCGTGGGGTCATTGATGAAGAGAGCAGGGTCGACTGGTCTGCGAGGGAAGCCGCCGTGCTCAAGGGTGGCAGAAATACCTAGGTTCCAGCGTGCAAACTTCTTGAACCCCTACAATGACTTACGTAGGCGCCAGACGCAACCAGTACCATTGTCAAAACAAGGCAGCCGAGCGAGGTAGATCTCCTCATCGAGGTGTCTGTACAAGAATGCGTTGTTGACATCTATTTGGTGCAGCTCTCAGTCATGCTCGGCCACCTGGCTCAGTAGTGCCTTGGCATTGATGTACTTCTCCACAGAGGTAAATGTGACATCGTACTTGATGCCATGCACTTAAAAAAATCTCTTGGCAGTGAGCGAGACTTGTAGCGCTCAACCATGTCATCGAGTTTACGCTTGCACCGGAACATCCAACATGTAGCAACACCATGCTCTGTGATTGAAACGAGCTCCTCACGCATAGCCTGCTCCCAGAGAGGCGCATATGGGGCGGAGCGGGTCTGGCGGACGGTGTCTGGATCAGGCCGGAGACTCACATCTCCAGGAGAAGTGAGTGTTGTGGTGACAGAGGTTTGAGGCACAACAGGTTTAGACCTAGCAATGGCGATAGCATGGAAGAACTTGTCCGCGATCATGGAATAACTGACAACCGAGTTGGGCTGGACGACAGGCGCTGTCACAACAAGCGCATCCAAGCCAGTGGCAGGAGTAGGTGGGTCAGTGGATGGGGCCCAGACCGGGCCAGACAGATGAGCAGACACAGACTGAATGGCACAGGGGACATTGCAAGAGGAGGAATATAAGGGAAGAAGGCGGCCACCTAGAGCCCGGCTGTACAGGGCAGTGACGGATGAAAGTGGAGGGGCTATGGGTTCCAGTTTGGAAAGGACCTACAAGGGAGCAGGGTGGAGAGGAGAGGCACCAGATGATGTAGGCAAAGACGCAGGTGAGGACGTGTAAGATGATGCTAGCAATGAAGAAAAGATAACACTTGGTGATGTCACGGGCAATGACGCAAGAATTATTGAGGAGGAAAAGGTGGATGCGACACAGGCAAGGAGATAGGCGACACTACAAGTGTGGATGATGCAGGCAATGTCCCAAGGGGCGACACAGACGTGAGTGCCGAGACGGACGCCAGCGGGGGCGTATGTGAGACGAGAGGCACATGTGAGTGCGGAGAGCCATCCAAGGAAGAGCCAATCCAAGAGCTACCAACAACAAAAAAAAATTGGCCAAGAGAGGGGGTGCGATGGACAATGTCGTGACTGAGTTTTCTCTTGGAGAGGAGAGCCTCACGAGACTCAATGACACGACGTCTCTCTACATCCCAGAAACGCCACGCCGTGGATTATTGTGAGACACCGATGAACGGGTAAAGATGCCTACGTGTGGAGAGCTTCTCATCGCGCTGGTCCTCAGGGAGCCAGACACTGGCAATGCACCCCAAAACCCGCATAAGGCACAATTCAGCGCGATGGTGGTATTAGCGTTCGTACGAGATGAGGTCGTGTAGAAGGGACCCATGAGGAACCTAGTTCTACACCTAAGTCATGTAATTTATGGCCTCATAAGCGAAAGCTTCAGACACACCAGACTCTACCAGCATGGTGCAAAATCCATCCTTAATAGTGCACTTCTAGCACTCAGAAACGCCATTTCACTCAGGGGTATACGGTGCGGATGACTCAAACTAGACACCAACTGACGTAAGAAAGTGCAGGTTGGGTCCAATGAACTCACCACCACAATCGGAACAAAATACCTACACCTTGCGCTGGCAGGCACTCTCTACCTAGACAAGCCAGGAATCGGTTGTGGGACTGACATCACTCTTGAGACGGAGGGGAAATGTCCAACGGAAGTAGGAATAGTCGTCAGTCAGACAATGGACATAACGACCGTCACCGAGGAACTCAACCGGGAACGTTCCTATAAAATCAGCATGGACAAGAGCAAAAGGCTCATGCAAGCAAGATGTAGACAGAGGGAAAGGGGAATAATGCATGCAGTTAGTGGTGCACGGAGCGGAGAAAGTGGCAGCTTCCAGACCAGTGGCAGGCTGGTGGCACAGGCCTTGAATCGTAGCGGTGTTCACATGGCAGAGGCGATGATGAAACAAGCGTGCATACTCGGAAGAAAGCGTACGAACGACATGGGGGTGAGTAACGGTAGTGGCAGAAGAACTAGGTACAAAAAGAGGCACACGATACTCTTTGTCACAGCGAATGCCACGTAGCACAATACACCGAGACGACTGCAAGAAAACAGTACGAATGCCACAAGACGCGACAAAATCCATACCCTGATCATTGAGGGTAGTGACCAACAGCAGGCTCACCTCAAGCGTTGGAATATACAGCACATTGGGCAGGAAGACGTCAACAGAGGGACCAACAGACCGCATGAAACGAACGCCCAATACAGGCAACATCTGTCCTGTACCAGTACAAATGAAATGGACATTCCAGACAGGCCCCAACAACACGAGCGCGATACACGACTATGTCATGTGCTGAGTGGCTCCCGAATCGAGAATCGAGAAACCATGAGAAACACGAACAGGGGACGAGATATGACATGCAATGACACGACCTGAAGTGGCAGTAGACGGCGGTGCACGACCTGGTCAATGGGCCAAAAGACGGGGAAATGTAGCATTTTGCTACTCCTCAATCCAAGTATCCCCATGCTCAGACCGCCCAATGAATTTCCCCGAAGGGATCCATCCGACTCACAATGGTGACCTCAGAAGCCAACTACCAAACTCACACTGCAGGAGAAATCGAGTGGTCGTGGTAGAGAGGGCGCTGACTGAGAGGCTACAAAAGACTGGATAGTCAGCTAGGAGGAGCCTGAGATGGCTGGTGGAGGAGTGGGAATGACCGGTGAAGCTGACGCGGGCAGCCACTGTGACTGCCTGTAGCCAAAGGACGTCGGTCTGAATGTGGCTGATGTGTACAGCCATGAAGGAGGAGTACATGCTACCGAAGGTGGTCCGTGGAATGACGGATACGAGTTGGGCAGCGTCCAAGAGGCACCGGGTGGAGGCGTCACATGGGACGTCATGCTGCCAACAAGACGACAGTGAGGATCCTGCCCTATGTTATCCTTTGAGTGCACAAAAGGATGCTAGCGTGCAAGGGCCACAAGTCGAAGAACATAGAGTCTCCCGAGGTACTCGGACAGAAACCCGAGTACCCGGGTCTTGACCAATGTGGGAAAAACTCCTACATGTCAGGATTCTATGCTCACGAATGGTGGTCTCCCGAGACATTGGGACAAACCTCCAAGTGTTCGGGATTTGACCAAGAGGGGAGAGAACGAGAGGAGTAATAGGAGAGAAATGAGATAAATGCAAAATAAGAAGAAAAAGAAAAAAAGAAAAAAAGTCCTCAATGTTGTACACAAAGTGCACAACGGGTTACATAGTAACTAGGGCATTTTGTATAAATTAATGTATACCATTGTACATCGGTGTAATGCAACTGATGAATAGACGTCCATGAATACATAACATGTAAGCACATGATTATTTATAGACGTTCATGGATGATGTTGAGGTTAAGATGTAACATGCAGAGGAAACCTCAATATCTGGTATGTTTTGATTATATTTTTATACATGTTTTTCTATGTCCCTTTCCATATCCAAATTCATATCCATTTCCACTTCCATATGAATATCCATCCATATTCATAAGCATAACCAAATCCATATCCACACCCATGTCCATATCAATATCCATATCCATATCCATATCCATATCCATATCCATTCCATACTCATATCTATATCCATATCCATATCCATATCAAATCCATATCCATATCCATATCCATATCCATATCCATATCCATATCCATATCCATATCCATATCCATGTCCATATCCATATCCATGTTCATATCCATTTCCATCTCACTTACCGCCTCACCCGCCTTTACCAAGATTTCTTTCCCAACTTTCCATCCGACCCAGTTGACCTATTACTTGGCACCCTACTTGCATACAAATTGGCTAAGATGTAAAATCATTCCACCCTTTTCCATGTAGTTTGGCAAGAACATTGGGGCGATCCAAAATCTTTGCCAACCCCAAACACCTTAGGCTTGTTTATCTTCTCTCACTCTGTGCAACACCACAGCTGGCTCATCTCCACCTCCTTTGCCTCCCAAAACTGTAAGAAAGCAAGAATCTGCTTTAAACCCTTCTAGTCTAATGGTTTTGCCTCATTGGGTGCTGCAACTTCTTAATGAAAGAACCTCGATACATGTTGTGACGGTCATCCATTTTTACCCTATGACAGAAACCCCTTTTCTCTTACCCGCGGCAAACATAATTAGGATGTTTAGGGGGCCGGGTTCAACCCCCGACTGTCTTTTGGTACTGGGTAGCCCCCCAGCCTCTGTCTGTTACGACCAAGGGCAAAGAAAATCCATATCTACATCTATATGTGCAAATGTTTGTTTATACATATATCCATGTTCATGTGGAAAAAGGAAACTGAACGTTTTTCTTGTGGTCTGAACTGGGAAAAACATCTTTGAGGCCAGCACGGACAAAGGTTCTAAACAAGGGTCAATTAGAATGAAATGATGGATCATGAGCCTTTGGCAAACGTGCACAATCACCAGCCATGCACATGATGCTGACAGAAAAGCGAAATGGATGGTGCTTACATGGCATTGTTGTTTGGTGGATCCACTTTGGCACTCGCTGTGGATTGGTGTCTACAAGATTTCAAGATTTTGACATCTTCAGAAATAACCAGAATGCTGGTTTGTTTAAAAAAACATCGTAAAGTCTGTTTTCCGGACTCTTTCTTTTTCTTTTTTTTTGGAAGTGTCCAGGCTTACTTGTCTAGGCTTACCAGGTGGGGGCTGGCCGTTGGCGTGGAACCAGCACGCCAACTGATTGCTCCGAACCACTCGTCGGACTGCGTCGGACCAGCAGGCCTGCTACTGGTCCACACTGGACCAGTGGACCGGATGGTCGCCCCAGGAGCCCCATTATTCGACGTCAAAGCAGCAAGACACAATGGCTAGCCGGCCTTGCTCCTCGGCTTGCGCTCCTTGGATGGGTTGCATTCCTCGTGCTCATTGGCTCGTGTGCCCGTTGCGGTCGTCTGCAAGAGGGGATGGAAGCAACGGATGCATCCGCAATGACATCGATGGCATCAACAACAGCAGCCAGAGCCAGTGCGCACAAAGCAAACGGAGCTGATAGGGTTGAAAGAGAAAACAACGGAGCAAAAAAACGTCATGTGATGAGCAGCTCTAGAGTCAATGAGACAAAAACAGGAGGAGGAGCATGCGAATGGAAGAACCCAAGAGACAACCACAGTGCCAAGGACAGGGGAAGACCACTAGCCAAATGCAACAAGATAGAACGATAACCATACAACCAGTTCTCTATCCACAAAGCATCAACAGGTAGTGACTCCTGAACGGCCCTACAACTAGCCCCATGAAGATGCACATCAGTCTGGAATGCATGGAGAGAGGAGGCTCCTAGAATGCTCTCACTTCCCTTGTCACAAAGACGGGAAAGGTCTATGGGGGATTTCTCCAGGTTGCGCTCAGAGGCTTGGCAGTCATCAAGGTGGCCACTATCGTAGTAATCCCCTGAGAGCGAACGCCCTCTTATAGCTAGGAAGGAGGGGAGTAGTATGCAGGCGGAGGTGCATAGTATGAGGGCTGGCTGGGAGGAGGAAGCCACCCAGGTCCAACGGGCCGAAAGGGCTGACCGCCAGCATGGTGAAGCCGACCTGCATTGGCGGCACTATAGGAGGCGCCAAGGTGGGTGTGCAAGAGGTCCCAGAGGTGGACAGGGACGAGGAGCTGGTGGACAGGCCGGACACAGTGGTAGTCCATGCCCAGCATGAAAAAATGGCAGCATCCATGCAAGCATCATCTGGTGGGTGGGGGCACTTAGGAGCAGAGTGGCCAGATTGACCACAGTTTGAGCAGATGGTGATAGGGGAGAAAGAGGAAGAGGACGACAGGTTACCACGACCCCTTCCACCGCGGCTGCCACTGGTGCCATTACTCCGACCACAACTGCCAGTGCCATGCCAGCTATCCGCACCTAGCGTGGCATGTGCACCACTGATAGAGGAGGAGGCAGTGCTAGAGGAGGAGGAAGAGGAAGAAGGCAGTAGCAACTGTAGCAACAACAAAGTGATGCAGACTCTTGTTCTGAAAACTTCTCCACCAGTCAGTGAGGCAAGCGGAGGTGAACTCATACAAAGCTCCAATTCCAGGTGGTGCATTAGCAGCAACCCGCTCAGAAGTGAGCCGCTTGAATTCAGCACGAGGGACATGAAGGAAGAGGTCAGAAATCTCAGGATTCAACTGATTGAAAATTTTCAAGCAGGTAGAGAGCTATCCAGGAGCAGCCTTACCAAGGTCTCAAAGTAGTTTGAGACTGCGAACTCAGTATTCATCAGTAGTCTCATGCGCACGCATGTGGAGTTGGCTGAATAGAACAGTCCGTGTGCTTTATGCTGCATGCCCTGTGACTGTGTTACATCTGTAAATGAGATCATAAGCAACGACATGGTTTGCAGACACGACACGTATAGTGTCAACATTGTGCTGACCAATGTCATCAGTGAGAGTGTTTGGGCCAATGTTCATGAGTGCCAAAAATGCACAGGCAAACTCAAAAGGCAAGGGAAAAAAATGGGAAGCAACAGAATAATCAGGTTTGAATTAGTACTGCAAGAGCTGCTTCCCTTATGTCCAAGCACTGAAGCAGACATCCCAAGAGGAGAAGGTAAGCTTAGGTGTGAAGTGCGGGGGTATGGTCTCAAAGTCACACTGACGTTGAGGCAATAGAGTGCACACAAGAGCTATTGCAACAGTAGAGGAATTGACAGAAGCAAAAACAAGGAGGAAATAGTGGCTCCACAAAGAGGAGGATCATGAGTAGCAAGCAGGTGGTGCATGGCAAGGTCAGCAACTGTGTCGGCCAATTCAGCTTTGGAGACGTTAGTATCCTGCTAGAGAATTTTGCCACTTTCCAAGGCAAGAGGGGTCTGGGGACATTACTCCTGAAGCTCAGCGTTGGCTGATTCATGGTCAAGCATGATGATTGTGATGGAAAACAGGGAGGGATGCGCAGAACGATTGTTCAACAGTATTTCTTTTGCCCCAGAGGACCTTGGGATGTGGAAGAGTGGACAGAGAAGTAGTCAGACCCTGCAAAGATGACTACAAAGAGGCCACAATACTGTGTAAGATCCCTCCAAGAGAGCAGAAGGATTCAGGGCAGAGTGGGTACCAAGTGGAGAACGTGGAAGAAGTAAAAAGAGTGGTGGGAGCACAACAGCGGCATATGCAGCGAGCATGAAAACCCAAGAGGCAGCCAAGACAAGGAGACACAGGAATCCTGACAAAGTGGCTGTCGAGACTACTGCTGCTCCTGCACACGCAGAAATGAGGGTGTAGATGAAAGTGGGTATAGAAGAGGTAGCTGTTGTGGTGAAGACGACGGAGGAGAGGGTGGCAGCCCTGATGGAACAGACAGCAGATGAGGCTGATGTGGCTGTATTGGAGGAAAAACAGTGATTGTACCTACTTCTGCTAAGACATGAGTAACGACGTTCATGGCTGCTACAACAAGTGGGACAAAAGTGGATGCGGCCTGAGTAAAATATTCCTCAGCATGCCCACCAGTGGTGCTGCGAGCACATGCGAAACTATAGCAGTGCTTGCAAACATGGCAGCTCAGAATGCCGGTACATCAAGGAAAGCATAAAAACGCTGACTGTCTCAGCAGCCGCAACGCCCTCGCGCATCATGGGGATTGCGGGGGCGTGACTTGCTGAGTAAGCGAGCGGTGGCTACAGCTGCTGCAGTGGTGGCTGATGGGGCCATGGTTGTGGCTGCTAGTGTGCTGGCTGATGAGGTTGTGGCTGCGGCTGCTGTGATGGATATGGATGCTGCGACTGTGATTGCGCCGTCTATAGAGGGAATAACAAGGGAGGAAGGGACGCTTACCGATGTTCCACGCATAGGATTTTTTGTCGGGATGTCATTGAAGCCGCCTGGGATGTCATTGCCGTGTAGTATTGGCAGTTGATCTTTTCTTTCTCGTGCTCGTATTGTACAGTGGCCTCTTTGTCGTATTTACCGGGAAATTTCACGTGATGCCAGTGCCGATACTCACAACATTTTTCACGTAGCTGCTCTGCCTTGTGGCGTACCACCTAGGCCTCATTGATGGCTGCTTCCTCCTTGTATGATGGAGAGTAGATTGGAGGTGATTCAGGTGGTGATGCTAGGATGGAGGCAACGGTGGCGGCACTGCCACCAATAGGACACTGCTACAGCTGCTGCAGCTGCAGCAGCAGGTAATGCGACCGCTTCAAATGCCACCTCAGGAGATCCAACGGTGGCTCCGGCGGTGGTTGCGGCTGCGGCTGTAGTTGCAGATGTGGCTGGTAATGCGGCTGCGGCTGATTCTCTGGCTACGAATGAGGCTACGGCTGCAGCTACAGCTGCAATTGCGGCTTCAATGCTGTGGCGGCAGCCTATGCAGAGGCTGTAGCTGATGCCACCAATGATGATGCCAAGGTTTCAAATTTTGCCTGGGTAGACCCAAAGAAGGCAAAGGCTGTGGCCGCTGCTATGGTTGAGGATGCGGGGGTAGAGGTCCGTACACATTGGATGCTACCGCAGATGGAGGGGCCGTGAGCTACAGGCCGCCCACAAGTGGCATAGAGCCTGGCAATGCAGAGATTGGAGAGTGGACAAGAGCGCCCAGTAAATGGCCTTATAATATTTGATTCTCCCTTCGTGTTGCTCAGCACTTCCACAAGCTACATGGTGGTGGCGAGCACAACAAATGGGGCCAAAGTGCCTAGTGCGCAAACGGTGTTTCTACAAAGTGCATCACTAGTGGTAGGTGCATCTGTCAGTGGTTGGAGGAGGGTGGTACGTGAGCCATGGCGTGTCCGCGGCCAACAGTGGTGATAGACCGGGTCCCTAGAACCAATGCTCCACCGTGCAAGAGGGCGGTGGAATAGAGTAGTGGTCTTCTCCCTCAATGCTTTGATACTAGTAGAAGGTAGAACCACGTGAGGGAGAGGGAGCAAGAGCGTGAGAGAAGCTATGGAAGTTACAACCTCACTTAGGAATTGTGAAACAGGTGTCAAAGTGTTAGGTGGAGCAAGGACTTAGGTCTCACAATACAGCAAGACCCACCTCCTGCATCATGCACGAGGTGTGACTGCCGCCATCCCCGGGATCGAGCCAGACCTCGAAGAACATTTTGCTAGCGACTGCTGCTGGAACAATCTGGCAGCATCGATCCAAGAGAATCAGCATTTGGCAACTAACCAAAGTAATCAACATCCAACAATCATGCATATCTACATCATCCTGATGTGTATGTGGACATGCCACCAAAGTGAGCTGTCTACAACTGTGCTCCAAGTAAGGGATTTTAGAGAGCTACAAGCTAGCCCATCAGCACAAGCCTAAAGCTATCTAAGTGGCATAGGCAACATGAGTGGAACTGGTGAGCCCCCCCAAAGAACTGAACGTGTAATTGCCTCAGAGCGCCACTTGTTTTGTATGGCAGTCATGTTGATTTACTTTCCTGCACAGATTCATTTGTCTGAAACCACTGTAAATGTCTGTGGTTGAGTTGGTGACCCATCACACCTGTAATGCCCTCTTTTCTTGCTCCAGATGCTCTTTCCTCCACACTTAAACATGAGACAAAGTGGGTGACTGCGCTAAAGCTGTTTCCACATAATAGGGGACATACATGAAGGACCCCTCACACTCTACTGGTGGCAGCATCTGCCCAGGCAGTGGCTCTCAGCCACTTGACATGTTCTATCTGATGACTCTTGTTTATGGAAGATCTGGACCTTAGATACTTTAGGATGCCAGGGTCAGCTCCAATTTGTGTGCGTAGGTTGGGGAATGAATTATTCGGACGTGCCGGGTGCTGCTGAGGGGGGCACCTGACCAGACTAGTTATGTGTCATGGTGAGTAGCAATTCTCCATTTTATGCCGAGACATCGGGCTCAACCCCTGGGTGGCGGTGTGGGGTCTATGTGCTCCTTGCACGATCGGCACCATGCTCACCGGCTCTTGCTATGTAACCCCTGCTACTGGCGTTTTTCACCAACTCCTGAGCAAAGAATGAAAGCATCTATTTCAGCCATGACGTGTCCTCCGTGGGACGTTTTCCACGTCCTTGCACCTTTACTTCATGACACTCATGGTCCTAGAAATCTGAACTAGAAACTACTGGTATCAGAGCAGGTGGAGGGAAACACACTCCCCTCATTCCAAAACCCTGGGCCATTCATGGATCTGGCTACTCTCCCACCTCCGCCGTCATACTTGCATCAGTTGCAGCTTCCAGCTCACTCTCATTGCAGCTACTCTGCCAAGGCATCAACAGCAGCAGCAAGAACTTCCATGCCGTCAGCATTGTTCTGCCCTCTGCTCTCACGGTGCAAATCTTTGTACCCCATATGTAAACTGCAGCGCGACCTTGCACCTGCAGCATCGATAGCAATACCATCCACTGTTCCTCTTAGCTGCTCCGAGGCATCAACAGCACTAGAATGTACTGCCTTGCCATTGGCACTACCCTTCATCTGGCTCTCTTGCTGCAGCTCTCCACAATCCCACATGCAGAGTGCATCACAATCTTGCACCCGCAGCATCGCCAGCAACACCGGCCGCTGTCCCGGTTGTTTCCCTCTACGTGCACCTCCACCCTATAGTGTGGTGTCACCCGTCATCTGCCACATGAGAAAGCACACCATCTCCAGTCCTTCTGCACTCGTGTTTCAGCCGCATGACCGCCATCACAACGTGTGGATCCGCCGCTATGACTCCCTCTTGACATCTCTCTACACCTTCTAGCTCTCTGCACCACATGCCATAGCAGCAGCTGTTGTCGGGCCTCCTCTTCAGCCGTGACGTCCCCCTTGCAGATTCTATTTCTTCACACAGCCACAAATCACCTTGTGACATATTGATCTCACGTTTACAGCACTCAAGGCGGCCACGCCTGACCTCATGGTTGAACCGGTCAGCCCGGATCGATCCTTTGAGTCCCATGGTGATTGCAAAGAGGGGACTTCACTGGGCACTGCACACAGCCGCACCAAGACAACATGACCTGATGAATGGTGGCGTGGCTGGACGATGATAAATCTGACGTGCCCCTCTGAGTCCAAAGGCTTTCACCACATCATTGTTGTAAGGACGTTCGTTGCATCGTGGAGGTGAGAGACCGTGAGATCAATTCCCCACTGTGCTCTGTTGAGTGACTTCCATAGTCTCCTTCTAGTATGCGTCCCTCTAATCAGCAGCCTCACCTTGATAGCATGTCTGAGTTTCCAGACAGTGCAGCTGGTAAACTAGAACAACTTGGACGTGCGCCACTTCTCCCTGTGCTCTCTGACCCTCTCATGCTTGCTCATGGAGTCCTTGATGCAGCAGCAGGTGCTGCTGCCACTTTCTCATTTACAGCTGATCCAGAAGGGCTCCTACAGGAATGGCAGTTGAAAGAGCCATGGCTGCCTACACGGAGGTAGCCACCTCCCATTCTCTCCTGGCAGCAGCTGCCACCAAGACTGCTGTGCAGGTTGCAGCGGCCTCATCAGCCATCGCCATAGCTGCCGCCAAGGCGGCAGTCACTACTTCAGGTGCAGTCAGCTCCATTTGCACGGCTAAAGCAGCAGCAGTTATCACTCCCTCTGGGGAGCCTTGCGCTCTTGCACACCATCCCAGGACAGGCATGATGATTGCATCGGCAGCTGCAGCCGTGTTGGGTGCCACGGTGACTGGACTGCTTTGTCTTCACGTGGTTGTCGCAGTGTGGGTGTCAGTCCTTGCCTCCTCTGTAGTAGCCATAGTCCCACCACTCTTTTCCCTTATGCCTTGCCGCTAGTGTGGTAAGAATCTCATCCTTCACCTCATCTCTTTCCTTTCCTTGCACACCACTTCACGCATCATTCCTGAGACCACAAACACTGTTGAGGCACTATAGGCAACAACGCATAAATTACAGGTTGACAGGGGTCGGCTCCAGGAGGAGCTTAAGCATGCGGCTGATGCTAATGCAGATATGGCTAAACCTGTAGCAGACATATTCATGGAGTGTCTACGCTCCATTCCTGCACTTGCTGGTCTTGTGGGTGCGGCGGGTGCTGGGAAGGATGGGAATGCTGTTGGAACTGAGGCTGTTGGGGATGCTGGTGGGGCTACTTCTAAGCAGGAAAAAGGATTTTGAGACGTCACCACCGCAATTCACACCCAAGCTAACATTTTTCTTCATGGGAAACCAGGTTTTGAGTCCTCGGCCCAAGTTGAGCTCCTCTAGGAGTACGAGTACCCTGCTGACCCTACTGCATCACCACCACTCATCCCCTTCTCAGTCTAAAGCTTAGTGTGCTATGCGTGCCTTGATCATTGCGGGTTCCAATGACCTCCTTGATGACATTGGCATACATAATTCTGACACCGTACATCTCACCCCTGCTGATCCCATTGGTGCATATGCCCTATCCACTGCTGCAAAATCATCACTCAATTTTCTCTCCACGCCTCCGCCAGTCCTGTTCTCTTGGGGTCGGCCACCGCCTTATAGAGCGCCCGTCTACTCCGGGCCACCTTCTCTGGCCTACTTCATTCCCCCGTGGATTCCTCCCTTCTTAGGATTCTCTACTTCGTCCAAGGCACCTTCCATCGACAGCGAGCGCCAGCTGGAGCAATCTCTTCTTCAGTGCCTTCACCTTCGTGATCAGGGAGGTGAGAGTGTACTTGCGATGGCCAGAAATCCCTCATGCCACACTGACACTATCCTTCGTGGGGATCCCCCGGTCATGTTCTCGGGTTCCTGTCTGCGTCTGTCCCGTGGGTCAAGCACTCACAGTCTTTTGTTCTCCCTCGTCATCTCGCAGCTTGTGCCTCGTCCTCCCCTCCTATTTGCATTGTTCCTATATGTGTGTCCTTCTCGATGTTTGGGTCTCTGGTGGCTTCTGGGTCCTTGACTCTGGTTCCACCCACCACATGACGTCCGTTCATGCCTCCTTTGTCTTGTTGGGTCCTTTCGGTCCTGTTTGCTTTGTACGCACCGGGTCTGGCCAGTTACTTCCCATTCACGGCGTTGGCAACGTCCGCTTTGTTGGTCCCAGTGGTGTGCTATTCTTGCCTCACGTATTCTATGTGCCTTCCGTGGAACTCAGCTTGCCTTCGGTCACATCTCTAGGCGATGAGGGCATGGATTTCTCTGCCAGTCAGGGTGTTGGCGCTGTCTTTCTCCCTCCCTCTGGTCGTGTCGGCTTGCAGGGTGTCAAGTGTGACAAAAATAAACGTGTTCCTTTACTTGCACCTTCCACCTCCTTTGTTGGCACCTCCCTCATCCATGTCGCTCCTTCTCTCTCTCTCTCTCTCTCTCTCTCTCTCTCTCTCTCTCTCTCTCTCTCTCTCTCTCTCTCTCTCTCTCTCTTGACCATGTTCAGCTCTTGCATCATTTTCTAGGGCATGTCCACACTGATGGCATCACCAGCATGCTCCGCCTCCAACCAATTCTTGGTCATTCACCATCCACTTTTACGGCACCCTGTCCCTCTGACTGTCTTGACTGTGTCCAGGGCAAGATGCACCGCTCTCTTTTTCCCCCCTATGATTCCCAGTCTTCACACCCCCTTGATCTTGTCCATGCTGATGTCATGGTTCCCCTTTTCCACGATTTCTTGGGGGTGCTAGTCGGTATGTTCCGTGTCTCACTAATGACTTCTCTCGTTTTGCTGGATCTTCGCTCTTCACTAGAAGAGCATTGTTTGTGCCGTCTTCAAGTCTTAGCTCTTGCAAGCGGAACGGTCCTGTTAGCAAGCCCTGCGTGTCTTTTGCAGTGATCTCGACAGTGAATTTCTTGGTCCCACCACTCATCTTCTTGAGTCTTAAGGGGTGTGTCTGGAGACCTCCACTCCCTACACACCCCAGCAAAACGTTATGTCTGAACGCTAGAACCGGACGATGGTGTCCGAACTCTTTTGTCTGAGTCCGGTCCCTCCCCACTTTTTGCCTTTGAGGCCATGTGCTATATGGCTTGGGCCTGGAACCATGTCCTCCATGGTCCCCTCCCTCACACTATCACCCCTTTTGAGCGTTGGAATGGCACCCGTGCCGATCTTTGCCTTGCTTGTTTGTGGGGTTGTATTGCATTTGTCTGGCTTCCTGAGGACCTTCGCCATGGGAAGCTTTCCACGCGTTTGCATCTCTACCCCTTTCTGGGTGTCTCTGCCTAGTCTAAGGCCTGGCACTTCTGGGATTTGGAGGGCCAGCGGGTTGTCGAGTCTCGTGATGCCTGTTCTTTGAATCCATCTTCCTGCATGACCTCAGCCATCATGTTCCTTCTCACTCTCTACTGCCGCTCTCTCAGTTGCGGGAGGAGGTCAGCCCTGCAATCCCTGCTATCCCCGCGGACTCTGCTGCTGTCTCCACTCAGTAGCCTTCACCCTCGGCGCGGCCTCCGAAGCCAGACACAGACTCTACATGACCCTCAGAGGCTCTCATGGCCTTGTCTTCCCATGCTCCTGGTTCCCCTGTCTTTTCCTCACCTTCTGCGTTTAAGTCCGCGTCTCCTGCGCACTCCTCTGAGACCCCCTCCAGTCCGCTCCCAGTACCCAATCCGCTGGCTCCTGCCATGCTGACGCCCAGTGCTCCTTCTGGTCCTGCACCCATCTCTCCCTTTGTCCGTGGCGGACACCTCCGTGCTCTTCCCACTCGCTCCCATAGTGTCTCTGCGTCTTACACCGGATCGTCGCAGTCACAGCCTGAGCAGGCGCCGGCATTACAAGCCGGCATGGATGCCTTGGGCTTGGCCACAGGGGCTTTCCACCCCAGCTCTGCCCTTGGCTATGCGCTGATCCTCATGGAGCATGAGCAAGCACTCGACGCCGCCATTCTTGGCTGCGTCGCGGAGTGTCATGCCACTGCCGTTGCGTCGCTTCCGTCGCCTGATCCCACCACTGTCCACCAGGCACGTGCAGCACCTGACTCCCAACAGTGGGAGGCTGCCATGAGTGATGAGCTTCAAGCTCTAGACGATCGCTTTGTGTATGAGCTTGTTGATCTACTTTCAGGTCACAAGGCCATTGATGCTCGATGGGCTTTTGTATGGAAGTACAAGCCCAACGACGAGCTCGACAAGTACAAGGCATGTTTTACGGCCAAGGGATTTTCCAAAGTCACCGGTGTTGACTTCGACGAGACATTTGCCCCCGTTGGACGTTACACCACTGCTCGAGCTCTCCTAAGTCTCATTGCGCATCATGGCTGGGAGCTCAAGCAGATAAACACCAATAATGCCTTCCTGCATGGACAGTTGGAGATGGATATTTATATTGTCCAATTCCCAGGGTGTGCGGATGGCACTGACAGATTTTGGAGACTTGTGCAAGGCCCTCTACAGCCTCAAACATTCCCCTAGGTGTTGGAATCGGTAGATTGCCTCAACACTGGAGAAAGGGGGATACCGACAGAGCACCGTTGATCCTTCCCTTTTTGTCAGCGCACCATTTGCAGCCATCCTCCTCTATGTCCATGACCTGTTGATTGTGTCGCCCAGTCATGAGGCAGTGGCCTGTGTCAAGTCCTTGCTGCAGTCCACATATAAGATGAAAGACTTGGGTCCAACCCGAGTCTTTCTAGGCATGGAGCTTGAGCGTGATCGCGCTTGTCACGTTCTCCACGTTTACCAGGCTGCGTACGTCAGGAGCTTGGGGGAGCCCTTTGCCTCCCTTCACAAGTTTGTCCCCATGGATTCCACACCAATGACGCCCGCCGTATAGCGGCTGCTCAAGACACTCGACGTGTCAAAGGTGGGGGCGCCAGTGGAGGTGACTGACTACCTGCAAGTGAAAGGGTCTCTGATGTTTTTGGCCACCACTAGGTGGGCAGACATTGCCTTCGCGGTGAACTTTCTTGCCCAGTTATCACAGTGCCCTAGAATGCAACACATGGAGGCAACATTGTGTGTCATCAGGTATGCACTCTCTACTGCTCGTGTTGGCCTCTGTCACCAGGCACAGCTGTCACTGGTCGTCGATGGATATACTGACAATGACTGGGTGCATGATGTTGATTCTCGTAGTTGAACGGGCTACATCTTCCTTGTTGGGGGGACAACGGTCTCATGGAAAAGCTGTAAGCAAGGTTGTGTGGTGTGCAGCTTTAGTGAGGCTGAGTATGTTGCTCTTGGCGTACGCACCTGTGAGAGCGTCTGGTTGTGTTGCCTATTGCAACAGTAATGTCCCCATCTGTTGCATCACCTTGCGTTGTGACAACCAAAGCGGTTGGTGAGCACAATGAAGGCGGTTGCTGAGCACAATGACATGAATCACATTCGCACCAAGCATATCAATGTTGAACACCATTTTGTGCGTGAGCGTGTGGTTGTAGGCGATGTCCAAATCATGTGGGTTGACGCCAGACAACAGCAAGCTAACTTCCTCACAAAGATACTTAGCATTAACGTCTTCCAAGCAGCCGTTCATGCAGTTGGACTGTTGTGTGCTCGCATTATCCTAGGCTGATCTGTTGTGCCAGTGCCTGTGTATAGTCAAGTGTCACTATTCGTGACGACAGTGTTGTGTCTGTGAGTGCTTTGTGTTGGTTTATGTGTCAGCATCGTGAGGTGACCTTTGGCCTCACTGCACACTCACATCACTGATGCAGGTGACATACCAGAGAGAGACAATGCTGCATGCTCCACCCTCATGACGAAATTTCCACACCCCGAGCCAACTCCTTCAACCTAGGTGTCTGCAGGATACACCATCTTTGCATGCTAGGCATTGACTAAGGCAGGTACTCGTCCAAGCCCAGTTTCTACAGGGTGCTTACTTGCTGTCAAGACATTGGGGTTGAGCAAGCTCTAGATGTGAGAGGTGGTGGATCGAATCCACAAACCCTAGGGATAGCGAGCAAGAGCGAGCTCACTGCTTGCTCGCTCGCTCCCACCAGGATCACTGGTGCCTCTTGCTACAAAAACTTGTTTCTCTCTTTTCACAAGGAAACATATGTGCCTCCAACAAGGAACATGTACCATGTGCGGCTACGTGCATCTGAGTCATGAGCCCGGTCACTATCGGTGAAATCATCCACAACGACTGAGAGCGTACCGTACCACACGAAGTGCAGCCTCAAAGTGTCTCTCTCCGGAAAACGGAAAAGAACTGTGATAGAAAATCGTAAAGGCTACATCCGCACAAGTGGTGGCGGTCAGGTACATCAGTGAGCCTATGACATAAAGACAGTCTATTTCATTCTCTGATTTCCCAAGCTTGGAGTTGTCCAGTGACTTCATCAGTGCCTGCACTACAGGATTCTTCGGCATAGAGGCCAACTGACCAACATAAAGCATGGAGGCAAACCGCTCCCCCGCTCCCCTCCGCAGACTGCGGACATACTCAACATGATGTACATGTAGTGTCTGCTTTCAGCGGTCACGCTCAAGATCCATGCCCAAGAAGACTCGGGCTGGCCCAAGGTCTTTCATTTTTTAATCTGTATGAAGGAGGAATTCAGCCCTTGAAAAACAGCTTGGCTGAGGGATGCAGTGAGTAGATTATCCACACACGATAATGACAACAAGTGTTGAAGGGGTGCACTGAGAAACAACGCAAGATCAACAATGCTGCTACAAAATTCATCTTTCTCAAGCATGGGCGTGATCTCCTGATTCCAACACTGTGGTGAATTCTTGAGGCCATACAAGGCCTTGCGCAATTGTTACACCTTGTTGGTGCCATCCGTGAAACCAGGAGGTTGGATCATGTAGACCTCTTCATCAAGCATGCCATGAAGGAAGGCATTTTTCACGTCCATTCGCTCAATTTCCCAGCCATTTTGGGCAACAAAATGAGAACGGCTTGTGCACTGGTGTAGCGGCCTACAGGGAAAATGTCTAATAAAGGTCGATTACAGGAACTTAGGAGAATCCCTTGGTTGTGAGACGCGCTCTGTACAACTCTACTGTGTTATCTAGCTTCAATTTTTGGCTACTTGACGATGTGCCTGCCAGGGGGGAGATCCACAAGGTCGTACAAATGTGCTTAGAAAGAGCCTTGAGTTCATCCTGCATTGCTGATTTCAACAGAGAGGAGTCAGAAACTCTGCGAGCCTCGTGAACTGTCACAGGCTCTGCAGTCAGTGGTGAGAGACCAACAGTGGCAAAACAATGGGCCAAATTTCCAAATACAGACATGCAGAGAGCATGAAAAAAACCGTGCTCCACGAGAGAGTAGCCAAGGGCAGAGGTAGGATTTATCATTGATAAAGTGGCGGAGAATTCAGCTGAAGCGGTGAGCCCAAGTGCACAAAGCTCAGGCTCATCAGACAGAGTAGTCCGATCTGGAGCAGTAGGACCATGTGTGAACGTACCCTGAGAGGAAGTAGTAGACTCGTGAATTTGTTGGGAAGTGCAGGTGAATGACCACCACACATGTAGGGAGACACAAGGCGAGCAGAGGAGGTAGAGAATAATGCTGGAGAAGACAGAGGGGGTAGTGAAGTGGGAATTGAGGACCCATTGAGCGTCGGAGTGGGAGAGGAAGCAGGCAAGACTGGAGAGAGTGGTATATGCATCGGACTTGCTAGAGAATATTGTGCGGAGGCAGCAGGTAGGGAAGGAGATGTAGGGAGTAGTGACAGGGCTCGGGAAAGAATCATCAACAGGGCCCCAAACCGAGGGTGAGCCGGAGACAAACGGCATAGAAGCAGGTGTATACATGACAGAACCTTTGCCAAGCTGAGAAATTGGGACAGAGGGATGAGAGGTAAGACGATAAAGATCTCGTTCAAACACATCCTTAAAGAAAAGATCATCACGGGCTTCATTGACACTGCGCCGGGATGGGTCTCAAAAGCACCATGCCTTGGAGAAGGATGGAACACCAAGGAAGATGCTAAGACAGCTCCAACGAGAAGCTTGCTCTCACGATGATCATAGAGCAGCCACACAGCAGTTGTAGACCTCCATACATGTACTAGACGCAATTCAGCACAACAACCAGTCCATTTTTCAAAGGGTGTGACATTACGAGGGAGAGGACCGTGAGGGATATAATTTCACACCCTCGTCATGTTGACATGGCTTCAAAAGGCAAAGACAGGAGACTGGAGGGAGGTAGAGAGAAGAGAGATTATCCTCTCAGCTAGGGAGTGGTTCTAGCGTATAGATGTACCGGTATGTTGGGGCGGTATCAGACAGACGGTTCCATGCGCACACCTTGGGATTCAAGGAAAAGAGAGGTGGGTCCAGTGAATTCACCACCGCAAGCACATAAAGAACACAAAGTTGATGACCATATGCACGTTAGCCTGAGGGAGCCAAGTTTCAAGGATATTGGTGATGTCACTCTTGTAACAGACAGCAAAGATCCACCAATAACATGAAAATTTGTCGGTGAGACATAGGATATAGTGGCCCAAACTTCTAAGTAAGTCATGGAGAAGAAGGCCCATGACATCAGCATGCACAAGGTCAAGCGGGTGGGATACCAAGGAGCCAGAGGTGCTGAAGGGGGAGCTGGGTATCTTCCATTGAAAGTCAAGACAGTCTATGAACCAAGGTGTGGGGAACGTGATGATATCCAGACCAGTGGCAAGCGGCACGTGGAGCATGCGGGCAATGGCAGCAGTATGAATGTGGCAGATGCAACAGCTTATTCTGCTCATGGGACAAGGGCAGAGGGAGTGGAAGGTGAAGGAAGGGAGATAGGAGTACAAAAGAGACAGTCACAACGAAGCGTAAGAAGCACAACTCTGCCGGAGGAGTGAATGGAGAAAATGTCACAACAACAACTAAACAAAAATTCCATGCCCTGGTCATCACCAACAAGAAGTTGTCCTCCATGTGAGGCACGTACAGGATGTCTGGCAAGAATAGATCACCACCTGGTCCAGTGAAAAAACAATATCCAAACCTTGAAGAAGGATAATTTGGCCGGTACCGGTGCGCGCAAAGCGGATTGAGCCAAAATGAAGGAGGAACGAAAAGAAGTCATGTGGTGGGTAGCCCATGAATAAATAATCATGAAGCCACTAGAGACATGAGTTGGGGGGAACACAAGGAATAATACAACAGTGTCCTGAGAGTGGGATGTGAGAATCTCCAAGGCGGTGAGGGAATGTACAAGACTGCCATTCCTTTATCCATGGACAGTAATCAGGCAGGAAACCTTGACCCCCCTCCCCCCGACGATGTACCACGAAGGGCTCCGACATATAGATGAGGGAACGAGACATGCCCATCACACCCTCACCTCCATGATCACGAAGCTGGAGCAGTTTATTGCAACATTTCTCGAGGCCACGCTCCTCAGTACAACGACTTTTTAGAAGACGATTGCTCGAGCTCGGCTCCAAGAAACGGACACCAACCCGAGACCAGATGGCGGAGTGTACTGAGAGGAGAATGGCCCATAGTAGATTGGTCCCATGGGCAGCAGAGCCCATCCCCAAGTGGGGAAATGACCAGGAAATGGTGCAGTAAAGCTGTGGTTAGGGAAGGGAAAAAATGCACTAAAGGAGGTGGAGGGTGTAGTGACGATGGTGTTGACTACCGCCTTGGTAGAGGAGGCGTTGGTCTCCTGAGAGTGGCATCCCGCTGCAGAGACAGCCGTCGCAACAGCGGATGGGGTGAGGCAGTCGGAGAGGCGGCTGCAAGGAGTGTCGTCACCACCAATGACGTTGCCGCAGCTGCTCTGGATGGCCGAAGCTCTGGAGCCTGCGATGGCGGTTGCGGAAGGGATGGTGCAAAAGCAAGGACGGTGCGGTAGAGAGCGTGCTGCGGCCGAAGCAGCCGAAGAGACGGCTGCTGCCTTGCTGCTATGACACCTGCCCCTATCACGGCAGGACGGGCCGGTGCTGCGGCCGCTGCTGACCTTAAGCAATGGCCCGGACTCCGGCGGTAGCCGGAGTCTAAGCAGTCCGTAATGGAGGGATGGATGCCACGATGAGATCCGCGAGCACCCCGCAATCCATAGAACTAGCGCACGCGAAGCAGATGGCAGCAAGGCAGAAGGTCGCAGAGGTAAGGGGTGCGCTGCTTGCTGCTGTTGCGCTGCACGTGTCAACGTGCAGCGGCGGTGGCAGCGGCGGCGGTGATGGACGTGAGAGATGTGAGAGAAAAATGAGGTCCTATCTCGTGTCCGCTCTGCTTAGAAAATAGGCTTGGTGGTCACCCACAGTACAGCCGCCGCACTCTCTTCTGCTTTCTTTTGGTGTGTGTCTCCTCTCGCACGATAAATCATGCATGTCCGGTCTGTCATTTCACTTGAGCGCTGATGAAGGCCCTGTGGCCGAAACGCGTACGCTTAAAAGTTTTTTTGATTTTTCCGGACTCCTCTCTCAGACACACTCCACGCCACCATGCAACTCTCGCTGCACTGAGATGCCCCTTCCCACATCGATGTAGGACCATTTGCTCTAGAGGTCTCTCCAGATCCACTCTGATACCAGTGGATAGGCAAGGATCACGAGTGCACAATGTAGCACATGTAGGACCCAAGAGGTTTCAAGGTGCCATGGCATGTCAAGAGCACGGGACACAGACGTGATCCTGGTGGAGTGACCAAGCAAGCAGCGAACTCGCTCTCACTTGCTATCCCTAGGGTTGGTGGATTCGAGCCACCGCCTCTCACAGCTGGAACTGTGAGAAAATCTTCTTGTTGCACGAGGTGGGTCTCGCTCACCGTGCCAAGACCTCGTTCCACCCAAAACCTTGTCACTCTTTTTGTTTGAACTGTGAGCTTCACCAGAATCTACGATGTCGCTTGCTCTGTCCCTCCCTCGTGCTCTCTTTCCCACAATTCTCCACTAACTACTTCACCTTGCATGTGACGTGGGGCGAGCTCCCTTGACCTCCTCACCCACCTGCGAGTCAGCCCCATTCCTTTTGCACATTTTTGTAAGTTCCATGCTTGAACTATGGCGTCCCCTCTCGCTCCCTCACGCTCTCACGCTCTTCCCCTCACACGGTTCCACTCAAAGGTCACAAACGTGTTCACAAGCAAAAACCCGAGTATTGGTGAAAAACACAAAAGTCGACATCACAACGTATCTTCAGTATCCTTCTTTGCTTCAGAACCCACTGCAATGCTGTGCAGTTTCTTGTACATTTCAGTCCTCCTGTGTAGTGAAAAGCATTCTAGTCAAAAATATATTCTTGTCAAAAGCAATCTAGTGGAAAGCATTATACTCAAAATCCTTCTCAATGTCTCGTTTCAATGTACCCCATTCTGTATTCTTGTGTTCCAGTTTCCACACGACATAACATCTCATGCACCCCTTGCGGTGGACAAATCATCTATGCATAAATCTTATTTACGCACACCCACTCAGGATTGCCAGGATTCTCGCTTCCAATGTTGTCCGCCTAGTTCAAGGACAATTGACATCTCAGGGGTAAAAAATACGACAGTGCTTTTCCCCCTCAGCTGTGGGAGACCATCTTCTGTAAATGCACTCACAGATTGAACGAAGAATGCAACTAAAAATGATCATAGTTGCGTGTTTAGTGGTAGTGCTAGAGCATAACATATGGAAACAAGAAGGCTTATACTTTTCCAGAAATTCAATACAAACGGCTTATTCATGCGCTCCATTTTTTTGGGCCATCACAGTTTGCCATCTCAAGCACCCCTTTGAAATGTGGCCTAAATCCAGAGAGTTAACTTACAAGTCTGCCCTCGTTGCAGCTTTGCATGTCACCATAAAGTGCAGGCAGCTCAGCACCACAGTCTATGAACCAGCATCTGGTCGCCAAAGTTGGCGCCACCTTGCTCGGCCCCTGCCTCTCACCATAGCATTGAAATGCAAGCGGACAGTCAGAAGATGCCTGGGAATCATGTGACATGTTGAGTGGTCAGTGTGATGCAAGCTGCTGCTGCTGTTGGTGGTGGTGGCTGGAGTGAAGCTTCTCAGACGGCAGCATCAGCGGCGTGCCAGTGGATGGCCGGCTGGCACTGGCTGCAGCTCCAGCATTGAGGCCATGGCTGTACGACGATGCAGACACAGCACAACGGGCCGTGGTCGAAGACGGTGCTGCGCCAGACGAGGACAAGCTGTCAATGGGGTAGGGAAGTGCCAATCGCACCACGAACTCGCAGCGGCCCTCGTGCGTGTTGCGGTCGTATTGAACGTCGCCGTGCATGGCAAGCACAATGCTGCGGGCAACAGACAAGCCCAGGCCCTCCTGAGTGCATTGGTGCTCCTGTGGCTGCTGCTCCTTCTGCTGCTGCTGGTTTTGGTGGTGCTTCTTGCCACCGGCAGAGGACATCTGGCGGATCATGTCGTCGGGAACACCAGTTGCGCTGGAGTGTGAGATCCTGCAAACACCAACAAGGCACACTTTGTTTTGAGCGAAAGCACCAGGTACCAAACAGACGCAAGGCACCAGCCTGTAAACCATAGACGTGGACATGATCATGCATGTGCCACGCCTGCAGGAAGGNTCGTTGCAAAGCTGCCTATGCCCACACACCTGAACTCGCAGCGCAGCGCGGTGTTGTCAGAAAAGAGTGCACGTCCCCCCGTGACGAGGCGCAGGCGCACCCACCCCCCTCGCGGCGTAAACTGCATGGCCACGGATGCGAACTCCGCCAGCGCTTGCTGCAGCCGCACTGCATCACCGGCCAGCGGCGGCTGACAGGCGAGACCCTGCGGCGGCACGCACAGCATGTCTACGCCCGTGTTGCGTGCCGCCTGCGTGGCCATGGCTGCCACCGTGTCAAACACATCCTCCAGCCGGTACTCGTCGTCCTCCAGCACCATGAACCTGGAGAGCACACACGGGATGAGGATTGCACACGTGTGTCGAGCAGGGTCAAAAAAACTCTGTGCACGATGCATGCTACAAGAACAAGGTTCAAAGCAGTTGTGAGAGGAATGCAGACATGGGCATGGGGTCGAGTCAGACAGATCTATTTTCCTCATGGGGTCGAGTCAGACAGATCTATTTTCCTCATGGGGTCGAGTCAGACAGATCTATTTTCCTCATGGGGTCGAGTCAGACAGATCTATTCTCCTCATGGGGTCGAGTCAGACAGATCTATTCTCCTCATGGGGTCGAGTCAGACAGATCTATTCTCCTCATGGGGTCGAGTCAGACAGATCTATTCTCCTCATGGGGTCGAGTCAGACAGATCTATTCTCCTCATGGGGTCGTCTCAGGCAGCATCTTGTTTGCAGCATTTGCATGACCTCTAGATGTTCCTGTCGCCCATCACAGGCAAGCAGCATGCACCATGCGCAGCGTTCGAGTGGACCCTTGCACAATCCCTCCCTCAGCTCACCCTCCCTCAGCTCACTCTCCCTCAGCTCACTCTCCCTCAGCTCACCCTTCCTCCAGGCCTTCAATGTTCTCCGCGCCGTCGTCAAGCAAGCGTGCCAGTTGCTGCTCGCACCGCACGCTCGTCTTCCACACGTCGCGCGCATC
>SZWC01010407.1:53413-78877 GCA_023375785.1 Penium margaritaceum | reverse complement strand
TCTGCGTCGTAATGCTGCCGAGGTACTTTGAGGCGTGAACTGCTCCTTGAACCTGCTGGCTGGTGCTGTTGATGCGGAGGTTGGAGGTCTGGTTCGTCGTTGATGATGGGAGAGGCATCCTCCTCATGTTCCGGAGGATCGGATACGTCGGAATCAGAGTCTGACTCCTGTGAGTCATCTTCATGAGCTCCTCTCCCTGTTGCAGCACCTATCCCATGCCATTGTGCTGGTGCTTCGTCTCCCTCTTCAAGGAGAGTGAGCCACTCTCCCTGTTTTGGAGCGTTCTCGAGTTTGAGATGCTCTCCCTTACTCGCAGACCTTTCGTGGAAATCCACGTCTTTGCTGCGGATGACCTTCTTGGCTCCTTGGTCCCACAGTCGATAAGCTTTGTGGGCGGTGTCATAGCCGATGAAAATGCACTTTTGTGCTCTTGCATCGAGCTTTCTAGGGCCCTCACCGGCCTGGACCTTGGCAAACCCGGTGCAACCAAACACCTTGAGATGGGAAGCGTCTGGCTTCTTGCCTGACCATGCTTCTTGAGGCGTCTTCAGCTGCTGTGTCTGCTTCTTCTTGCCTCTCCTTTGCAGCGCTACTGCAGGTGTGAGGTTCACAAGGTAGGTAGCCGTACGTGCTGCTTCAGCCCAGAAACTAGGAGGAAGCTTGGCGTCAAAGAGCATGCACCTAGTCATGCCTAGGAGCGTCTGGTTCATCCTCTCTGCTACGCCGTTGCTTTGAGGTGAGTAGGGCGTAGTTTTCTGGTGTTCAATGCCCTGTATCTTGAGCCACTCCCTGCAAGCTTCATACTCTCCCCCGTTGTCCGTCCTGAATGCCTTCACCTTCTTTCCACTCTGTCGCTCAACCATAGTGACAAAGGCCTGCAGATTCTCCTTCACCTCACTTTTCTTTTTGAGAAAGTATATCCAGACTTTGCGGCTGTTGTCGTCGATGCATGTGAGGAAATATCTGCTGCCTCCATTTGACGGTATGCGAAAGGGACCACATACGTCAGAGTGGACAAGATCAAGAGGTGCAAGAGCGCGCGTGCCATTGCGCTTGAACGGTTTCCTTTTCGCCCTGCCTTGAAGACATGGCTCACACATGATCTCTGCTCCCTCCACCTCATCACCTAGCTCCATCCCACGCACTAGCTCCTGCTTTCCCATGAGCTCCAATGTGCGATGAGCCACGTGCCCAAAGCGCCTGTGCCATAGGTTCTTGGAGGATGTGCACAGGCTAGAATGAACAGCCCCAGTGGCTGCATTTTCTTGTGGTTTTGTTGCCAAGTCCTCTGCTGCCACTCCTTTCGCTGCTCCAACATGTCCTTCCTCATCTAAGTCTGCATCGCTGCTCTCCTCATCATCACTCTCCACCAAAGATTCAGCCGTTGAAGTTGTCGTCTTGGTCTGCAAGACGTAGAGTCCATCGACACGAGGAACCTGTGCGACAACCTTCTTGGCAGAGTAGGAGATGTTGATGTCCTTGGTAGGAACTATCACCGCTTCCTTCTCTGTAAAGACCACTGTCATGCCATGGTCAGTTATTTTAGAGACGGAGAGCAGGTTGGCTGTGAAGGAGGGCAAGTAGACCACCCCCTCTAGCTTGAGGNAAAAGCTCACAAAGGTTCTTACACCTTCTTCCTTTGCAGGTATGTGTCATGCACCCCAAACTTAATCAGGCATACACTTCACCTTCAAGAGTACTAACGCCTTAGCATTACATCTCAAGAAGAGCTCAAGTCGTCAATACGCAAGAGAGCATCAAGCAAGGGTTGATTGATCAGCATGCAAGACAAGTCCTTTTATAGCTGTCTGTCCAGTCCTAGAACTCAAAAGCACATTCCTGGGAAGTGGCCTGAACCAGCCACGTCACCAATAGACTTGCATTGTGAGCTTGACACATATGCATCCAAGTGTCAAGGTGACAGACCAACCATGTAGCGTCCAAGAAACTACGGACTTTCTTTCTTGGAAGCTTCCACAACAAACAAGATATGCATGGGGCCAGGATCGAACTTATGACCTTTCACCTAGCCAAATCAACAAAATGGCCAGGGCAACCACTCACCCACATGGTGTACTCACAGGTCATATCTCACAAGAGACAGAGCATAGTTGAGTCACACTACAACGGATCTAGGGGTCATACCTCCACAAGGGGCAGAGCATTCCTGATCCGTCCTACAACACTGAACAAGGGGCAAAAACATTCAACACGGTTGAGGCGTGCTCGAAGCAGCTCCTCCTCACCCTCCTTGCCAGAGTCGGAGAGAGTCTCCGCAACCTCTTCTGCATTGCCACAGTGAGCGAGGTAGTCCTCTCTCGGGTCTACGGACGGTGCTGCTGCTGCTGCTGGGACCACTGCTGCTGAGGCACTAGGCCCCTGATCAGGTCCTGCAGCTCAGCGACCTGCTTTGTCAAAGTCAGGCGGCTCTCCGCCTGCAGGTCAGCCAATGCGCGCACCTGGCACGCCAAGGTTGTTGGACTCGGTGGCCGCTGCTGTTGCTGTTGTTGCGTCTGCTGCTACTGTCGCTACTGCTGCTGTCACTGTGGTGACAACAGCGGCGGCCGGCGTTGGCCACTGACGGTGCTGCCCTCGGTGGCTGCGTCGGTGGCGGCGCTGGCAGGGTTTTGTTTCGGCATGACGGCTAGTTGTCTGGAACGCCCGATGTCTTCTGTCACGGAAATATTCACCGCAAAGCTGTCACCACGGAGTTTCACCGTGGAGTGGTCACCGTGGAGTTGCCGCGGAGCTGTAACCGCGAATCCGTCACCGCGGACCCGTCACCGCGGAATTTCCGTGGCTTTGCCGCGGAACCGCCACCGCGGTCGCAAAAACGCGGAACGCGGTGGGGTGCCGCAACCTGCCTGGGCACCTCCGTTGGTGTGTTCCGCAACCACTGCGGAGCTCTCGCGACGGGCGTTCGCGGAACGGCCGCGGAATTGTCGCGGACTCGCGATCGCGGAGCACCGGAGGGACCACCTGCGGAACACCAGCATGTTCCAGAACCGCCGCGGAGCTGCCACGACGGAGTGCCGCGGATCTTCGAAACGCCATGGATCTTCCATGGCACAGTCACTACGGGGTGACTCACTTCGGAACGAAGCGAGTAACCGCCACAGAGTCGCGGCACTGTTGGCACGTTCCGTTGCGGCCGCGGAGTTGCCACGTCCGCTGCGGAGTTTGCGTCACTGCGGAGCACCTGGATTTTTCCGCGGATCGACGTCTGCTGTCGCGGATCGGTCGCGGAACTGTCGCGTATGTTTTAAGAAAACGGTCGGAAATGTGGTGGGTCCTCCGAGGACCTCTCGTCGTGACGGTGGGCGCTGCTGCTACTGCTACACAAGGCAACGGCTACGGTCGCTCAAAGGTGTCACGGCTGCTGCGCCTCTCCTATGCAGCTTTGCGAGCACTGGCTCGCCGCTCTGATACCATGAGAGACAGCTTCCTAGCACTGCTGTCGCTGGCGTGGCAGTACAAGCCGGCCAGCTAACTCACTAGCACACACAGGTGGAGGTGAGAACAGCAAGGGGTTGGCTAGGGACACAACACAAGTGTCAGAAGCTGCAAATATTGAATTGTGCAGAGAGAGATCACAACTGAGGCCTGGACAACCTAAATAGTGTCACGGACCTAGTGGATGCACACAAACACGCGGCGCCCAAGGCTGCTGTTTTCTAGCAGGACAAAACAGTGGCAAAAACACAGTTTTGGCCATAACTCCCTGCAGACACGTCAGAACGACGAGCCGTTTGAACCAGAACGGCCGCATCAAAGAGATCTACATCCTGATAGGCTACATGCCTATGTGCTGTCCCACAGTATGAATCTAAAAAATACGAGAGTCTTCTGGGCGCCTGTCACCGCCGGCCGCCGGTCTTCTGCCACCGTCGCCAGTCTCAGGGATCTGCACGTGAATGGACATGAGCCGAGGGGTCACCATAAGCCGTGTACGACACACACAACAACAAAAACATCGGTCATAAAGTTCCAAATAAGCCCACGCCATGATCATAGGCAAAATTCAACCATATGCTTTGAAGTTTTGTAAAGTAATGAGAAATCTGTATTTTTTTCTTCTATTCATTATCACATTCCATAGAAAAACAAGGAAACAGAATAGTGAGAAATTCAAATAATCCTAAAAAATAGTTACGATTATATCCACTTTTTTTTTAACATGTGTCGTGTACCAAGATTGTATTCAGGATTTGTCAATAGTGGACACTGCAGTCACGGTTTGTCTGCATTTGTGTTGTGGACATGGTGGTAAGTAGTTAAAACTAGTGAGTGTTTTATTATTCATGAGGGGAGTGGGTAATCACACAGGCCGATGCTCAAAACGTGCAAATTTTATAAAAAGATGTTCTTCGACAATTTCTGGCAGTCTTTTGGCAGACATTGAAACCTTTAATCTTCAGTAGATCCAAATTGAGTCCCTCATTTTGCTCATTTCACTGAAATAAGTAAAAAAAAATTGTGATAAATGGATTTTTTATAGTGGAAGGGCCAGCATGGCCCTCCCTTCTCGCAAAAGTGAGGTGTGGTTGGACACCATCCTTCACCACAGCAAGGGCTGGCCAGCGGCTAGCCCTTCGCTGTCAACCGACTAAATGCATGCGGCCGATCAAGTGACCAGTTGGTGATCGGCCGGCCACAAGCTGGCCGCCGATCGAGCTGGTCGCTCGATCAGCGGCCAGGAGGCCGCGAGGCCTCAAGGGATGAGGTCGATGGCCTCAAGCCCTTGTCCTCACCCTCCCCTCCTCGCCTCACAAGGAGAGTGAGATGAGGAGAGAGGGCTAGCAAGAGAGTAACACAAGCCAGAGAAAATGGCTTGCGCAAAATTGCCAAGGTGTCTCGCACGTGAAAAGTTTGTGCTAGCACATCAAGGATAGAACTTGAATTCAATTATGAAAAACTTTGAGTTTTGAAGATAAAAAACTCATACAAACTCACGAGTTTGGGGTACGCCACCTTGCTTTGGACCCAAAATTAGAGGGACAAAATAAAAATCAAGTTGGGCCTCTGGAGACTTGAAACATTCAAGTCTCCTTGTACGGGTCATTGATGACGATTGCCTCCAAAGTGAAGCAGAGGGGAAAGTATTTCCAGCGAGGTGTGGACGCCATTCTGCAAACTCTAACGACTTCCATGCAGGAGCTAGAGACTCGACTCGTTCTAGTGATTTTTAGATCCATATGACCCTCATGACCTACATAAAGGTTTTGATGGTTTCAACAGGGATAAACCACGGCAAGCACGTACAGTAGCATCAGAAATGCCAAATGTGGGTACTACCTTAAAACTTGACTAATCTAAGCACCAAAACATGCGCTAGAAAGTTGTTGAGGAGCTTGACCTCATCTCGACATGCCCTTTTAGCTTTTGCTTGTCCCCATGGGGTTAAGTGGATTTTTTGTGGATGGAGTGGAGAGTGTAAAACCCTAGAACTTCCAGTTTCTCCTCTAGTATCAAGGTAACCTCTTCCCTCCTTCCACCAAATATTGGGCTAGTGCTCATCCCTAACTCCGGGGACTCTCACAGCCTGAGAGGAAATGAAAAAGAAGGAAGATAAAACCTTGGGAATTTTTGGAGGCCTCACCATTTCCCAGAACACAAAGGGATATGTCTCCAAGGAGGTGCAAGGCATGTCAACAGAAGTCAAGAGGCTGCTAAGGAGGGCCTGATTATAATGAGAAGGTCGGAGGGATGTGGGAGGAGTGTCGGAGGTTGGGAACCCTAGACTAGAGGTGCCATCTCCTGTCCTCCTCATTTTTTGAGTGATACTAAATTACCTTCCTTCTTTTTTATTCTTAATTTTTGTTTTCCTATACTTGGTATGCTACCTTGTGCCATGAGTCACAACTTAGGAACCTAGCTTGAATCCGCATGCTTGTGCCAAGCGTGGTGACATAGAAAGTAGTATTTTTCTACCACATGATTGTGCCATCCATGGTGTCCCAGGGAAATAGAAATACATACCACGTGGTCATGCTGTCCACGGCAGCCTAGAAAAAAAAAATCAAATTCCTCACCAATTTTGAGAGCAAGGACACTCCGGGAGGTGAAACAAACCTGAGGTTGTGGGGTGACCCCCACAAAGGTCTTCACGTGCTAGTTGCACATATGACGGAATGGTAAGTGCCAGACCATCCAAGACCAACAAGGGGAAGGTGGTGAAGGCCTCACCACACGTCCTTGGAAGAATCCAGATGTTGGAGGCTGTCACCGCGAGCATGGTTGCCAAAGAGATGGCAACCATCCCACCAAAGGTAACCTACGATAAACTTGGCAAAACCAAGAAGCATGTGGAAGCCAAAAAATTACTTGATGAGCACATCGACGTGCACGTGGATGATCCCCATGCAACAGAGGACAGGCTCGAGGAGGACCATCCAATTTTGGACCCCGACGAGGAGCACGATATTGATGTAGGTAAAGGCAATGAGGATCACGGCATCGCCATTGTCGTTCAGCAAACTCAAACTCACTTCTCGAGAGGGGCAAGGAGCCCGCCACATCACATGAAGCACAATAGGTTCGAGGCTGTCCTTAGTAGCAAAGGCACCAAAAGCAATCACATGGGAATTTCTCATAAGCATGAGCCAGACGATGCCACCGTGAAGGCAATTCACGTCGACCACTGGAGGCTGGCTGAGTTGGCTACCAAGGTGGTGGGACAACTCAAGATCAGCACCAATGATGGAGGTGTTACATCACTTGAAGGATGGAGAAGGACCCCCTTTTTATTATGTGGCTGTGATGGGGTAGACCCATGCCCACTTGAGTGTCGACGCTGATGATAGCTTACTCCAGAAAGTGGGACTCTTCAGAGGCATGTAAGTGTAAGGCCCTTGAGGTTACCACCGATGCTCAAACGACATTAGAGTTGAAGTTCGTGTTTTCTAACCTACTGGCTCACATCGAGCATCATGGATTTCAACCATGATTGCGAGCTGCAATGTGTGGCCACTCATTAGGCAACCCACCAATATGATGACCTCGACAAAGCGTTGCAGACCGTGTCCCAGGTGTGGATGCAGCATTGATTGTAGCATACCGTGTGTGTTGATGCCACCACTAGTGGCACCACGGACTTGCCTATAACATTAGGGTTTGTCCTGAACATATCCTTCCTCCACAGTGTGGAGATTTAATAGAAGGACGTGAAACTAGGTAACTGGCTGAATTACATGGAGCTTATTCTACATGTCCACAAGGCTCCACTTTGTCATTGTGTCAACCCTACCATTACGTAACTTGAGGAAAATCTCTTCAAGTCTGTGTTTAAGGCAGCCCATACCACGGGAGGCTTTCTGTGCTATCATACGCAAGACTTGTACCCATCATGATAAGACGTACTGAGCCTTCCATAAGATGAAGTATTTTAGGCAGTTGGGTATCTTGTTCAAGGACTACTAAGCGATTTCAATGTGCTAGTGGAGGAAAATGAAAGCTTCATCAAGGATAATGGAACCCTGACCTTCAAGTACCAAAAGTGCTTATTTTTGGATTACTTGCGTGATGGTTTTATGATCAAGAAGCAGAAGGACAAGACCACCACGATGGCAATGGATTAGGCTTTGACAAGCTAGAGGGTGTTACGTGACTACATGAGTGAAGTGTATTTGAAAAAACCGAAGCACTACTCAGATGTACGGCCAAGCGCTCGTTCGTAACAAGGCCACAAAATGCGCATGGTCGCTGCATGGGCTAGAGGGTCAGCTGGACAGCAGGGTAGCCTGTAAAACCTCTAGTCAAGAAGAATACTAGGCACAAGGCCCCCAACTACAAGCATGGCTGCAACAATGATGAATTGCAAGTGGTGCGTGAGTGTTGTAACACAGCCTCCTATGGCAGACTCTGTCACAACTATATGTAGCCTGACCACTTTAGGACTCAGTACCATGAGGCTCCTGGTGGTGGACAAGAGGCCACAGCATTGGCCGCAGTTTCAACACCTTGCAGGGATGGTGCAGCAGTAGGCCTGGGACAGGGCAGTGGACAGGGCCGCGGCCGCGGAAATGGGCCCGGCCATGGAAACAGACAAGGTCAAGATGTTGGTTCTCTGTTTGAAGAATGAGATGAAGCAGAACAGAGGCAAAAGAATTGGAAGGGAGTGAAACCAGGTGAATGGAAGGAANAATGATGAATTGCAAGTGGTGCGTGAGTGTTGTAACACAGCCTCCTATGGCAGACTCTGTCACAACTATATGTAGCCTGACCACTTTAGGACTCAGTACCATGAGGCTCCTGGTGGTGGACAAGAGGCCACAGCATTGGCCGCAGTTTCAACACCTTGCAGGGATGGTGCAGCAGTAGGCCTGGGACAGGGCAGTGGACAGGGCCGCGGCCGCGGAAATGGGCCCGGCCATGAAAACAGACAAGGTCAAGATGTTGGTTCTCTTTTGAAGAATGAGATGAAGCAGAACAGAAGTAGAAGAATTGGAAGGGAGTGAACCCAAGTGAATGGAAGGAAATCGGACTGCGAAAGGGATGATATATTGATGACTAATGAGAGGCAAGAAAAACACTCAATGCTTTGTCTACTATCCTAGACCAATGCTAGTGCTGGGGTGTGAACACTGTCATGGTGGGCAATGCAGTAAGCACTGCCACAATTTTTGTGCTGCTGCTACTGCTGCTGTTGGCCACAAAGTGCCACTGCGGCTCCAAGAATGGGCACGACGAGAGTCTGCCTTGGACGTGGTTGTTTTCCCTCTCCTTGTTCTTCTTGGACGTGGCAGATTATTTGTCTTGTAGCGCTGACCAGAGTGCGGGCTGTCCCAGAGGTGGTCGGTGGAGCGACGGGGGTCGATTATCGTACTCTGGCTATTAGTCGTTGCGCAAGGACCGTTCACTGGTAGGTTTTTCTGGTCTTCGTGGCTCCGTCCGCTTTGCCGCCCAAGCCGTTGGGGTTGTGACTTGCTGGAGATGAGCCCCGACCGAGAAGGGTAAACGGGTATTTTTCAGGACCGGGACCCAATGGCACCAAGAGTGGTGGGAGATAGAAAGAAGTGTGGGGCGGACCCAGCTTGAGGCATCTTATGGTAGTGGAATATTTTCTAACATTTTCTTCAGTCGTCTTTGAATTTTAATGAGGAACGCTCAATGTATAAGTGGATCACGGGAATGTATTGATACTTTTATACGAGGATATAAAACAATTTGATTTATTTATGACCAAAAAATTTCTCTCCCCTCTCATGGAAACTCATTCTACACTGGCCAACGGACATTGCCCACTGAAAGCTTGCATCTCTGAACGAGATGCATGATCAAACATGCTTAGTGGTAGCAACATCGACCACTGTGTAATATTTGTGTGACGTAGTGATTGAAACAAGCATCCTCAAAGCGATGAGCTCAATCACGTTTGCAGTACCTTTAGTCCACAATTTTGAGCCAATCAGGTTAAAAGTCTTGAGGGTGCGAGCTATATTCAGACATGGCCGCAAGATGGAGGTATAGTTAATCGATGTCCTTTAATACACACATGGACCTCTGTATTAGATTACTTATGCTCTCATGGTCGTTTCTTGGGGGTATCCTAGTGTGGAGAGGAGGGGAGGGAGGGAGAGGGAAGAGTCTACGGGGCAAGTGTATGGGGTAGTGTATCACTGTCTGGATGGTAAGTGTATCATAATCATATGAATGTGGATTGTGGAGTTTGATGTCTTCCTTGGTGTGAGTGGCCACTAGTAGGGAAGGGAGGGGAGGGGGAGCCGGGAAAAGTGTATGGGGAAAGTGTATGGGGTAGTGTATCACTGTTTGGGTGGTAAGTGTATTGTATTCATACACATGTGTGTTGTCTTGTTGGATGTCTTGGTGTGAGTGTTCACTGGTAGGGAGGGGAGGAGGGGGGAGAGCCAAAAGTGTATGGGGCAAGTTTATGGGATAGTGTATCACTGTCGAGGTGATAAGTGTATCACATTCATACACGTGTATTGTGTAGTTGGATGTCTTCCTTGGTGTGAGTGATCGCTGATAGGGAGGGGAGGGGGAGGAGGAGGGAAAAGTGTACGGGGCTAGTGTATCGTATTCATACACATATGTATTGTGTAGTTGGATGTCTTCCTTGGTGTAAGTGATCACCAATAGGGAGGGAAGGGGGAAGGACAGGGGGAGGGGAAAGTGTATGGGGCAAGTGTATGGAGAAGTGAATCACTGTCTTGGTAGTAAGTGTCTTGTTTTCATACACATGTGTGTTTTTATAGTTGGATATGTTCCTTGGTGTGATTGATCACTAATGGGGAGAGGAGGAGGGAGGGAGGAGGAGGGGAAATTGTATGGGGCAAGTGTATGGGGTAGTGTAGCACTGTGTGGGTATTAAGTGCATCATTTTCATATACATGTGTATTATATAATTGGATACGTTCCTTGGTGTGAATGATCAATGGTGGGGAGAGGAGAAGGGGGGAGGGGAAAATGTACGGGGCAAGTGTATGGGATAGTGTATCACTGTGTGGGTAGGAAGTGTATTGTTTTCATACACATGTGTATTCTTATAGTTGGAAATGCTCCTTGGTGTGATTGATCATTAATGGAGAGGGGGAGGAGTGTATAGGGCAAGTGCATGGGGTAGTTTATCACTGTGTGGATAGTAAGTGTATTGTTTTCATACACGTATAGTTTATAGTTAAATATGTTTCTTGATGTGAGTGATCACTGAATTGTATGCTAATGTTTTTTGACAGTGTATCACTCTCTGGGTAGCATTGTATGTCATTCACACACTCTTGTATCATGATTTCACGGACGTTCCTCTTTATAAGTGGAAATGAAAGAGGGAAATGTGTATAAAACAACAGGAAGTTTTAAAGACGTATTTATGACAATTATGAAGCCTTGTAATTCATTTTAAAATTCTTACAAGTTATTAACTAATGATTACATATTCATTGCATCGTGCAACGGTTGTATTTTCCTCAAAAGCGTTCATACAAATATGTCTTAAATGCTATTTCCAACATGTCTTTGCCATGTACTTAGTGTGATGGAGGACAAGGAGAGTTTCGTTTGACATTTTATGATATTTTACTGTGTGTCTATTGCATTACAATATGACCATACACCTTGTTATATGTGTACATTTAGGAAATAAATGTAGAGGGGATCTCATTTGAAACATACATCACGTTTAGCTCTCCATTCAAAAATTGAAAAGTTTTGAATGAAGAAGAAAATGTATCCTGCAATGTCCCATATCATTCCGTTGATTTGGTTTTCTTTTGTAAAAATGTATGGATTCATGCCTTCATAGACGTATATTGGGGTCGAATAGGTTCCTTGTCTAATTCTGTTATTGTTTTATAGGACATACATTCGTCTCTTTCCATAGGTGTTTTAGATTCAGACTATTGTGTGATCTTGTTTTCAGAACACACCTCGATCGTTTATTTGCATGTTTTCTACCAAGGTATTTTAGGTTGTGTACCATATTACGCATGCAAGTTGCTGGAAGTTTCCGAGTATTTGGTGTTAGTGATTTCACTAGTAATTTTATCCTGATCAGATCCATACATCCACGTGTACACATGCTCATACACTCGCCCAATACGTTCGTACAGTTCGACGGGGTGACAAAACCCCCCCGTCCTTCCCTTCTCCCCCCCCCTCCCCGTGGAAAACTGTATGAGGGAAGTGTATGTGGTAGTGTACGTGGCATAAGTATGGAACCAGCAATAATTTTGTACATTAGCGTAGTAGCCGTGGCAATTGAGCATCCGTTCGGTAACGCACGTTCCAACGATCAACCGGCTGATGTATCACAAACATCGATATCAGTTGAGGTCGCGTTCTTGTAATACCTAGTAGAACAGAAAAAACAATTACCGGTCTTGATCAAAGTGGAAAATAGTCTCAATCATCTGTGGAAGTGTCGTTGCCTTTATCTATTGGTGATAGAAAAGAGCAAAATAATCTGGCTACCCCGCTTGTCCATCCCTACTCTACTAGTTCCGAAGAGTGATGGAATAGTGAGCCACCTCGTTCCACTGAGAAAATGAACACGAGAAGAACTAAGTGGTATGGGTTTTGTTCTTTCAGAGAAGAACTAAGCCGTCGTCTACTATATTCTCCATCGGACAATACAAAGGACAACGCCAAGTGTGCGTCAACCATGTGCATTGGGTGTTGGCTTGTACACCGGTTATCGCAAACAACAGAACACTATACAAATAGGGAGTCAATAAAAACCGTATGATAGTTAATTTTTTTTGTGGTTGATAGTACAACGAGGACGTGCCCTTCCACGTTGAATAGAACAGTGAAAGGAAAAAGGACTTCTAAGGGTCCTTCTGGAGGAGAGAGATATCTGGAATCCCTAATGTAAAGATTGTCAAGATTAGTGCAAGAAGTAGTTAATCAATCAATTGCAGAGATGACCAAATGAATCTTTCAAAAAAGGCGCTAATGTCTTTTGAATCAGATTACTTGATCCTTTGAAATGGTAGACATCACTTTATATTGATTTTGAATATAAAATTTTCACTGACCCATTTCAGAAACCATGCCAGCTTGTCTAGGATACATGTCAACAGACGTATTCGACAAGGTTTTTGATACTTCTTAGCTCAGATAGAGAAAGAGGATGATGACTTGAAGGAAGACACGCCACAAGAGATCAAATATCTATTGAAAAATTTCTCAAATGTATTCCAAGACCCACCTATTGGGCTTTCACCAACACGATACATGGGCCACACGATTCCGATGTAACCAGAGAGAACTCCTATGTTCAGACCCATGTATCACCTTAGTCCGGCAGAAAGGAGAGAGGCGGAATGACAAATCGAAGATTACCTTGTAAAAGGATGAATCAGGCCGAGTAGCTTGCTTTATTGTGTGCCAATCCTTTATGTAAATGAAAAGGATGGTTGTTTACGCATATGCATAGAATACTATGTGCTGAACAAAATGATGGTGAAAAACCAGTTCCCCTTACTGCGGATTGATGACTTGTTTGATCAACTCCAAAGAGTAAAAGTTTTTTTTCCTTGGATTTTCCTCAAGGGTAGTATCAAATCCGCATCACGGAAGATGATGTGTCCAAACCAGCATTTTTTATGGACATGAAACACTATTGGATCCAAGTTGTGTGCTTCAGGCTAACGAATGCATGGCAACCTTCCAAGGAGAAATGAACCAAGCGTTCACCAAACAACTTGGTCAGTTTACCTTGGTTTGCCTGGACAACAGCCTAGTTTTTTCTAAATGAATAAAAGAGTACAAAGATCATTTACGTGAAATCCTTACAATCCTTTGGGAACATATATTTTATGGAAAAGTGAGCAAGTGCAAGGCTACACAAGATGAGATCAAATACTTTGGACACATAGTCAACAAGGACGATATCCGTATTGACGCAAGAAAAAGGTCCAAGTCATGGTGGATTGGCCATACCCAGAAAGCGTTGGGCAGATTACGTGTTTCTTCGGCCCTATAAGCCATTTTTTATGATTTATGCAAGGGTATACGACCCTGGTAACTCCCCTAACCAGGCTCACATAAAAAGGCATGCATTGGGAATGGACATCCGACTGCAAGAGCGCTTTTTTCAAAGTCAAAGAGCTTCTATCCGCAATTTCCATCTCAACTCTTCTGGATCCATTGCAACAATAGGAGGTGTGACATGATGAGTAGTACCCATGCAGAATGGTCATCTAGTTTCATATGAGAGCCAAAATCTCATCCCCACGGAGATGCAGTACACAACTACAAATCAAGAGCTCCTTGCTGTAGTACACACTTTCAAGATGTGACTTTGATACCTCGAGAGCGCTAATGGGAATGTGACGATCATGACTGACCACAAACCATTGGTTTTTTCTCAACAGAACCAAACCTGTCAAGACAACACGTGTGTCGGAGAAAATACCTGAGCCGATTATTATTCACATAATATATAAGATATCCGCCACGACACATCAACGTGGCCGATCCATTAAGCAAATGGCCTGTGGAAGTTAAAGCATCCACCAAGGTCGGTGGGTGTTTTTGGCTGTTGTGAAAGCTACAGTGCAAACAATAGACCCTCCTGTGCCTTTGCAATTACCACCTCTAGAGATTATACACAATAACGGCTTTATAAAAAGGATCTAGCTTAGATACTATGTGGATTCTTGGTTTCAAGACTCCAAGAATCTGGGCAAGTACAGATTGGTGGAGGTCGTAGGGATCTTCTGGTATGGAGAAGAAGTCCTTGTGCTAGACTTGGGAGACCTTCAAGTGAAGATTATCTATATTTCTACGATTCACCAGTTTCTGGTCATGTTGTACCTCAACAGACCGGACAAGGTCTCGCGGATCACTATTGGTGGCCATGATAGAGTGCAGATGTCCATAATACTTGCATGAAATCTGATCCACATCTTCAAAACAAGTCTAGTAAAAGACATCCTGCTGGACTCCTGCACGAAGCTCCCATCCCAGCGACTCCATATGAGTGCGTCAGCATGGACTTTATTACTGGTCTTTCAGGCACGGCCCGTGGCCAAGATGCACTAGTTGTGATTTTGGATCTTCTTACAAAGATGACACATTTTCTTCCTATAACCACTGTCGTGAATGTAAAAGAGACCACTCGTCTTTTTTTCAAGGATATTGTGAAGTACCATGGCTTCCTATTGTGTATTATCTTCAATCAAGATAGAATCTTGACTAGTACGTTCTGGTAACCGATGCACGAGTATTTTTGTAGCGAGTTGCAAATGTCGACAGTATTTTATCTTCAAACCAAAGGACAAACAGAGAGCATGAATTACACTCTAGAGCAGATGCTCTGCATGTATATGGACCCTGCCATGATTGACTGTGACATGTTCCTAACACCTACAGAGTTGGTGGTGACGGCGAATGAGTCCACTCAATTCACACAAATTATTTTGATCAATGTTCTGCATAAAATGGTACCATTTTCATTGGTGAAGAGAAATAATACATGAGGACAGGTTATTTTGCTCAAGCCTTTGCTGAGCGTATAGACTCCTTCTTACAGGAGGTGCAGGGTCACATTCAAGCAGCTCGACAACAGAAAAAGGCGTATGTTGACAAAATTCACTGTGAGGTATCATCTGACATCAGCAACAAGGTCTTACTTAGCACTAAGAACCTAAAGTACAAGTTGCCGGGGCGTAAAAAATTCTACCAAAAATAGATTGGGTCATTTTCCCTTGTTACACGCATCGGGCTAGTGGCATACCGATTGATGCTTCCGCCGAGTATGAAGATACATGACGTGTATCACGTGAGCCTGCTGGTTCTATACACATTAAAATCGTTTAGTAAATACCAAAAGTCCATGCTTCCAACGGCCAAGACAAGGTCCTTTGCCTGCTCCAAGACCAAGAGCGTACACTTTGCTCATAGGTTGTTATGAGACCGGTTGTGGACCTAAACATAACAGATGGGAGCATGAATCTTGCTTGTCCATGGGGGTGGTCAGAAACTACTGGACCAAGCTTAAAAACACATAGATCAATGCAAGGCAGGGGACACCACCTGAACACTGTAATAGTGAACAATATTACCGCTGAGTGATATTCATTGAAATTGACCATAGGAGGTTGGGAACAACCAACATGGTTGTTGCACGGACGCTCCAGTCTAAAGGCGGGAGGCCGCTAACTGTGTTGACCGACAAGCTACAGTTTAGGTCCATTTGGCGTGCAGGTGTTCATGTTTAGCTGGTGATTGAAATTGTTAGTTTTCTTTAACAATGTTGAATACTCACTACCTGGCAGTCCAACTTGATGGTCATGAACCAAGACGGTTCATGAAAAATGGGGAGGAATGAAGTGGGAGGGCCAGTTTGGCCCTCCCTTCTTGTAAAAGAGAGGGGTGGTTGTATCCCACCCTTTGCCACAGCGAGGACTGGCCGGCGGCCAGCCCTTTGCTGGCCACTGGTCAGCTGACTGCCGGTCGGCAGGACGGCCGGCGGCCGGTCAGGTGACCGGCAGGCGATCAGCCGGCCAACTGCTGGCCGCCGATCGAGCTGGTCGCTCAATCAGTGGCCAGGAGGCCATGAGGCCTCGAGGGGCGAGGCCGATGGCCTCGAGCCGTTGTCCTCACCCTCCCCTCCTAGATTCACAAGGAGAGCAAGAAAGGGAGATGGGGCGAGCAAGAGATTGATGCAAGCAAGGGAAATGGCTGGCAGAAAAGCGTCAGTGTGTCTTGCACAGGATGATTTTGTGCCAGTACGTCAAGGATAAAACTTGAGTTTGATTGTCACGGGCTCTGAGTTTTGAAGATGGAAAATGCATACAAACACACGAGTTTGGGGTGAAACCCCTTTGTATGGGACCCAAATCAAGGAGGAAGATAGCGAAACCAAACCAAACCAATTGTCGAGTGCATGAATTTAGGTTGATTAACCATAACTCAAGTGCACGGCTTTTCCTTGTATGTACAAATGTGGAATAGCAATGGTTACCTGAATCCTCTATTGTTTTGATCAAGAAGATGACTATTCTCTCATGGGTTTCCCACTAATCTTATCCTGTATGATGAAGGTGCAATTGGAAACTGATTTCCAACAGTCATAAAATGACCTTAGAAATCCTTAGTGTAGAAAACCAATGGGTTTTCTAACAACAGAAGTGACTTGATGCAATGATGTCCGTTGAATAAGCATGAGTCCTGGTTCATTGTACGTATGCAGGTTGTCTTAGGGCCATTAAAATAACAGTGGGAACTACAAGACACTATTGTTCTTGTGTTGTAGCCTTTATATGCAATTGTACATAGATGTAAATAGACACTCCATGCCCTTAGGAATCATTAGTATCTGCTAAACTCTCCAATGACTAAACAGATCTGCTAGTTCATCCAAAATCTGCATTGTCATTGTGCCAAATCAAGACCATATCATTCAGATTGGGTCATACAGGACACAATAATGCAACAGTATAATGCTTTGCCCAACCACGACTGGATAACTTGTTCTAGAAACTGGACAAAGTGTATTCAGTTATCCACCGCATATATCAGTGACCTAGGGTTTCAAGTCCATGGTGCCCACAGCCCAGAGGTGTTAGGAGGGTAAGGACAGGGCATGCAAACACCAAGTAACCAGCACATGGTCTCGGGTTTGCATGGGTCGTTCACCCATGTGGGGGTACCATCGGTTGCCACGAGAAAGTCCCAATGAGCCTTCATTGTAGACCATGCCTCCATCGCCTGCTGGTTACTGAGTGTAGGCGGGATGGTCATGCTTCGTGTGCCTACCCAACTTCGTCCCAGATGAGTGCCCTGCCAATGATGGCATGGCTGTTTGTGCCCCCGTTAGGTAGCTCGTTGGGCGTGTCGTAATCGTGTCCATAAAACGAACGACCCATGGTTTGTCTGTTGTACTACTATGTGTAGTGAGACTGCTCTGCTGTTCGGCTGAGGCATTTTTTTACGTGTCGTTGGTACATACTACGCATGTCAAGGACGAAACTATGGACTGGTTGGCTCGGACCAGATCCATGGCTGCCATGGATCTGGACAGTTGGGTGGTCTCATACTTGGCAAGGGCCTGTCCAACCTCCATGCCCTCTGTTCCAGTGTCACTGGAGATGTGGCCTCAGGTGGCTTATGGACATCCCTCTCCCTGTTGCGATCTACAAGATGATCCAATTCNACATGTACGTATCCCAAGTTGACAGTGCAAACCATGTGCAGTCCTACGGATCGTCTGATGTGACTGACATTGGCGACGGCCCGCAAGTGAAGAAGGACCGGTGACTTCTTCGGTGGGCTGTCATTGGTTCGTTAATCGTGGATCAGGATATCCAATGCCAGACACTGTTAGCATCTATTGGTCCAGTCAGCAAGTAATTGTGTGCGTTTGTTATAAGAAGTGAACTTGACATGCGCGGATTTCGGTGGTCCTCCGCTGCCCTGCTACAACTTGCCTACATGGCATGCCACGTAGCGGGATGGCAGTTCACTTTTCAAGTGAAGATAATCAATCCAACTTGGGGCCCGTTCTGCATATTTTGTGATAATCTCTCGTCGCTCCTGCTGAGGTTCAAAATGGGGATTGGAGTCATGTCGTCTAAAGTGGGTCCCAGGTGCTTCCTTTTGAAACTTTGGGCAGAGTGCGTACCGATTAATCAATGGGGAAATCAGGGAACCCCCCTGTCAAGAAGTGGGTCTCCGGGTCTTTTTCTCCCACGAGTGGCCGATGCGTAAAAAAATTATTCAACTGTGGATAACCAGCACAGAATGTTTTCCAAAGGTGGGTAAAAATTGAATCGGCCCACTGTTTGGGTCTCCGAATTTTCTCCTGGCCAATTTTTGCATAAAATGGACACAATACATACTTTACGCAAAAAATGCATATAGTACACACTTTTCCTGGAGCACGCCACACTCACTATTGTAAGAAAACACATACCACACTGGTCACGGAGGAATAACTTCGAAACATTGGCTAGCGAAAGAATCATTTTTATTTTTTGTTATGTTCAGATTATATTTCTACAACCCATGCAATGAACCCCGGCTCATGTTTTGTCGGAGTCACTTGAAGCGAAGTACGAGAAGAAGTACATACATGTATAAAAAATTATCATTGACCCTTACTTTACGAGGTCGTTTCAGCTGGGGGTCGTTGTAGCTCTGGAAGTAGCCGTGCTGCAACTCAACTGTACTAGGCACCAGCAACATGAGCGCCTCCGTGTTGTTTTTTACGAAGCCACTATCTGCACTTCTGTTTCTACCACTTCTTCAAGGAATTATGTTCCCTTCATGACCTCCAACAGCCCCTTGTGCACAAGGTAGATCTCAAAGTGCCACCTCCATAATCCAAAGCCAGGACCGTGCGCATACTTCTTGATGGGTTGTATTTTGAAGCGTGCAGTTGACAGGATGTAGCGTACACACCGGACTGCGGCCACCAGTGTTCGCTGGCGTGGAGCCTATGAGAACTGGGCAAGCAGGTTGACAGTGAAGGCAATGTCGGGCCGTGTCGTGGTGGCCAAGTACATGAGCGAGCCGATGACTCGCAAGTACAGGGTCACATCGACTGGCTCCCCCAGGTCAGCTGGGTCATCCACCTTCAGGACGGCCTGCCCCTCAGGGGTCATGGACGTGGATGCCGTGCGGACGGTAGTGAGGAGGTCAGCAAAGCGCTCCCGCACAATCTCTGTATAGCGTCCCTGATAGACACGGAGTGTTTGGAAGACACGGTCGCGTATGATCTCCATCCCCAAAAAGACAGAGGCCTCACCAAGATCTTTCATCTTATAGGCCGAGGAGAGAATGGCCTTGGCAGCGTTCACTTCTCCTAGGTCGGGCAAGGCGATCAGAAGATCGTCCACGTAGACGAGGATGGCAGCGAGCAGTGCTGGGGACTGTGAGAGGAACAGGGATGGGTCAGCATCACTCTGAAAGAACCCAGCGTGTCTCAGCGTGCTGGTGATCTCCTGGTTCTAGCAGCGAGGTGACTGTTTCAGGCCGTACAAGGCCTTACACAGCCGGTACACACGACCGGTGCCATCCTCAAAGCCGGGTGGCTGGACCATGTAGATCTCCTCCTCAAGGTCCCCATTCAGGAAAGCGTTGTTGACATCCATCTGATGGAGTTCCTAGTCGTGATGTGCCACCTGGCTCAACAGTGTGAGCGTGGTCATCATCCGTCCAACAGGGGCAAAGGTCTCGGTGTAGTCCATGCCAGGGACCTGAGAGAAGCCTTTTGCTACCAAGTGCGCTTTGTAGCATTCCACAGTGCCTTCTGGCTTGAGCTTCTTGCGTAGAACCCATTTGGCCTTGATGGCCTTGCGGTTCTTTGGCAAGTCCACCAGCTCAAAGACGGCGTGCTCTCGGATGGAATCGAGCTCAGCCTGGCAGGCAGTGCGCCACTGCTCAGCGTCGAGGGCTAAAAAGGCCTCAGGCAGACTGGTGGGATCAGGAGACAGCACTGGTGCACTGCGCGTAGCCAGGGCATGCGCCGCAGAGGGAGGGTCGACCGTCACCATGAACTCAGCGGCGTCACAAGCAAGACCGCACTCATGAGTGAGTAGTGGTATACCAGTGGCACAGCCAGGGTGAACCTGAGCAAGGCCGCGAGCACTCAGGCCGAGGGCCTTCGTGCTCGGGTCACCGCTGAGAACGCTTCGCGTGGGGCGTGGACGGAGACGTCTACCGGGTGCCCGTGTGTAGGGGTCCGACGAGGTAGGAGCAGTGGGTGCTAGTAACTCACATGCCGGTGTGGACTGCACGGCAGGCACGCCACTCGAGGCTGGCGTGGCCTCAACAGCCGCGGACGGGCCCACGGTAGACGCACGCATGTTCGCGGCTGGAGGCAAGGACGGCTCAGAGCCAGACACGGACGCGATCGTAGGATCCGGCAGAGCCTCAGATGCGGAAGCAGACGTGGACGAAGACTCGGACACGGGCGAGAGCGGAGAGTCGGGGGCAGAGGAGTGAGCCGCAGATGGGACGGGGCTGGGGGTGCCGGTGGGCACAGCCTTTGGGGACAGCCCTTGGGGTGTCGGCGACGGAGTGACCGTACTGGACGGGGGTACTGTGCCAACCACGCCTGGAGCCTCCCCCACACTACGGGGTCTGGCACACCTAGGGGCATGAGCAACACGTAGAGCTTGGATGCGGGCAAGGTCGCGGAAGGTGAGATGCTCGAAGAAGAGAGCGTCACGGTACTCCATGATGCGGTGTCGCTCAGGGTCCCAAAACCGCCAGGCCTTCGACCGTGGAGCGACGCCAACGAAGGCGCAGATACGGCCCCGCAGAGAGAACTTGCTCCCCTACTGCTCTGGTATGAACCAGACGCAGGCAAGGGAGCCCCAGACACGGGCCAGGCGTAGATCTGCGCGACGCCCGTACCACAGCTCGTAGGGTGACCTGGGAGGTGTCAACCAGCCTGAGGCAAACGGACTAGAAAACAGGGCCGACACAATAGCACTTGCCGTCCGCTCCTAGCATTTCAGCTAGGAGAAGATATCACCCTCAGGATCACGGTTCCACACTGAGCAGTTCCTAGGCAATCACTTGCTAGCAACTGTGTCCACTTAACACTTGGTCACTTTCGCGCGAGGTGCTAGTCAAAGACTAACTCCTGGGGCTTAGACCAACCAGTGTCTTCTTTATACTGTTCCTTAGTTTCACAACTTTGTGAGGAGCATCTAAGGCCAGATTGTGTACTTAGAATGAGGAATGAGGCTGGTACATATAGTCCTTGGCCTGGCTTCTAAGGTGTGTGGGTAGTGACACTTTTGGGGTGGTCACTCCACACGATCTCACCAGTCCGCCAATTGGCGCATCCACTGACCGCCAAGTGGCGTACTCTCCTCATGCATGGAGAAATGTATAAGAAACTTCCCCTGTGCTGGAAGGTCAAAAAACCTCCTGCGCACATCAAGGCTCGATCGCAGGACCTGTTGTCGCTAAGTCGAACATGCTATCCGTTGTGATGCATTTCTGGTGTCTCGCTTGGACTTGCACCACGAACAAGGTTTGGGGGACTTACTCCAAGGGAGCAATGCATGCCCAACCTGTCCGTCAAGCCATAGCAGTGGCCATGGGGCATAGAAGAACAACAATCTCTCCTTGTACCTTAGGCCACCTGCTGTGGTAGTTTTCTTTGGCATGAACCTGTAGCTCTAGGTTGTGTTTGTGCATGTCAGTTTTCTTGGTCTTTAGTTCTCATCTCTTGCATCCACCGTGCCGACTCCTCGAGCACCTGCAACATGCAAGTCGTTGTCTAGCGGCTTTGTCAAGTAGTCCGCAAGCATTTTCTTGGTTGTGACGTGCTCCAGTTCCACGACACCCTTGGCGACAAGGTCACATGAGTATTGGTACCGAATATCGATGTGCTTTGTACGCCGGGAGATCATGTCGTCCTCTGCCATAGCGATGGCACTTTGGTTGTCGATGCGGATGACCGTTGCTTCCTCTTGTGGTGCCTTGATCTCATCAAGCAAACTGCGAAGCCACTGTGTTTCCTTGCACACTTCGGAGAGTGCAATGTACTCCGCCTCAGCAGTAGAAAGCGAGACGCAGTCCTGCTTCCTGCTTGCCCATGAGACCGCACCACCGTTGAGAAGACAGACAAACCCTGAGGTGGACTTCCTGTCATCAATCCGTCCTCCCCAGTTCGCGTCAGTGTAGCATGTCAATCGCAGCAAGTCTGATCCTACTAGACCTCCAAACCGAAGTCCGACGTGCCGAGTCTTTTTTAGGTAGCAAAAAATCCTCTTCACGACTTGCCAATGTTCTGGCCCACGGTTGGCCACAAACCTGCTCACCTGACCCACTGCATAAGAAATTTCAGGTCGTGTTCCCACCATCGCATACATGAGGCTTCCAACGGCGGACTGGTATGGAATGTTCTGCATCTCCCGCCGGTCTGCCTCGTTGCTTGGTGACATGGAGGAGGAGAGCTTGCAGTCGGAGGGCATGGGGGTGCTGACGGGCTTGCAGTCCTCCATGTTGTAGCGCTTCAAGATTTCCATGATGTACTTGGTCTGGTTGAGCTCGATGGTGCCTGCTTTGCGGTTGCGGTGAACAGCAATCCCGAGGTAGTACTCGAGAGGTCCCATGTCCCTCATCTTAAATCTGCTGGCCAGATTTTTCTTGAGGTCCGTGAGGGCCTCCTGCGAGGAAGAACACATGATAAGATCATCCACGTACAACGCCACAAGTAGCAAGCCACGTTCGTCCTCCCGTACATAGACGCTGGGGTCATTCTTGCAATGTGCGAAGGAGATCTCAGCCATGAAGCTGTCCATCTCCTTGTACCAGATCCGTACGCCTTCACCAGCTTGCACACCTTACCCTCGGGTGCTTTGACACCTTCCGGTACCTCCATTAGCACCTCCTTGTCGAGCTTCCCATAAAGGAAGACTGTCTTCACATCCATCTGGTGGATCTCAAGGTCTTTGGCGGCAGCGACAGCAAGCAGGGACCTGATGGAGGCAAACATGACGACCGGTACGAAGGTCTCATCGTACTCAGACCCTGCACGCTGTGAGAATCCTTTCGCCATGACCCTTGCCTTGTACTTGTCAATGCTATCATCTTGCTTCCGCTTCAACCTGAGCACCCACTTTGAGCCCACCACGTGAGCGTTAGCGGGTCTGTCCACCAGCACCCATGTGCCATTTTCTTCGATGGACGCGAGCTCGCTGTCCACCGCCTCCTTCCACTTGGCCGCATCGGGCCTTGCCAGCGCCTCAACCACAGTGAGCAGCTCTCCCTGAGCCAAACACGACCAGCTCAGTCCAGTCAAGCTTCCAGTGTCAGCGTTGTACTTTGGAGTTTGTTTTCTTTGTCGTGTGCTGCGACGTCGCATTGCTGGTGGATGTTTTCCATGCTGTTGCTCCTGTGGTGTTTGCTGCCCTGGAGTTAAGTTTTCCTCTTTTGAAGAGCCACTGGCCTCCGAGCTGGTCTCAGAGGCCTCGGAAGTCTCCGACTCTGTGTCGGAGCTCGTCGCTGCGTCAGCCTGCGCAGCCGCTCCCCCTGGCACACCACTCTTCTTCACGGCCTGCCGCACTGGCACCACTTGCCAGTTTTCAGGAGCTTGATCTCCTGACTCTAGCAGCACCAACCACTCTCCCTGTTTTGGAGCTTCCGTGGGATCAAGCATCTCTTCCTTGCCTGGTTTCCTCTCGTCAAAGGTTACATCCCGGCTGGTGATGAGTCTTCTTCCTGCCAGGTCCCACAAGCGATATGTCTTGTGGGCCGTCTCATAGCCCACCATAACGTACTTTCATGCTCTTGAATCCAGCTTGCCGACACCCTCACCCGCCTGGACCTTTGCCTATGCGGTGCAGCCGAATACCTTCAGGTGTGATGCGTCCGGCTTCTTCCCTGACCAAACTTCTTGTGGCGTCATCTGTTGCTTGCCCTTCTTCTTTCCGCGTCTGCCCAGAGCAGCCGCAGGAGTCAGGTTGATAAGATAGCATGCCGTTCTTGCCGCTTCCGCCCAAAACCGCGGTGGAAGCCTTGCATCAAAGAGCATGCTACGCACCATGCCGAGGATGGTCTGATTCATCCGTTCGGCAACACCATTGCTCTGCGGCGTGTAAGGCGTTGTGGGCTGGTGGTTGATCCCATGTTGCCGCAACCAGCCCTTGCATGCCTCGTACTCTCCGCCGTTGTCGCTCCGCATTGCATTGACTTTCTTTCCGGTCTGCCGCTCCACCATGGCGACAAACTCCTGCAACTTTTCTCTGACCTCTCCCTTTGTTTTGAGGAAGAAGATCCACACCTTGCGGTTGTGGTCGTCTATGAAGGTCAGAAAACACTTGCTACCACCGTTTGACGCCGTGCAAAAGGGTCCGCACACGTCGGTGTGAATCAGGTCAAGGGTTGATTCTGCGTGGCGACCATTGCGCTCAAAACGCGTTCGTTTGGTCTTGCCTTGGAGGCAAGGTTCACACAGGCTACCACACCCAACCGCATCCTTCTTGCAACCATCCATGCCACGGACCAGCTGTTGTTGCTGGATGACTTGGAGCGTGCTGTTTGCAACGTGCCCAAAGCCTCTCTGCCACAGATCAGCTTTTTCGTCCTTTGCGGCAGAGGAAGCTTTTTCAGTTCTCGTTGGTGTGCTCTCCTGCGTTGGTGCCGAGACCACTGCCTCCGCTGCACCCGCATGACCCTCGTCTTCCGAGGTCTTTGCAACCGTTGTCTGCAATACGTAGAGTCCATCAACCCGTGGAACCTGTTCCACGAGATCTTTGTTGGCGTAGAGGACCTTGATGTCCTCGTTCCTGGCGATGACCGCCTTCTTCTGTGTGAACACCACCGTCATGTCGTTGTCCGTTATCTTTGTTGGAATGATGCTCCTCACCATGGCAGGAGTGACTCCAAAAAGGAACACCAAAAAGACAAGCCTTAGTGGCTTAGTGATTAATGGTGTTCACCTATAGAGGCAGGGGCCCGGGTTCAAGTCGCACAAGATGAATTTCTGTCCTGCCTCAAGGGAGGTGGAAAATAGATGCTAGGAAGCTAGCTCAACCTCTAGAGTTCCTCTTTAAGTTTCTAGAAGGCCAGGTGAGGATCCAGGAAGGTGGCACACCTTCTAGAAGGGGTGACTTTTCCTACAAGGCATCTAGAGGTGTCTTGGTCTTCTGGACACCTTCCCTCCTACTAGAAGCAAGCTGAGGAATCTAGGAAGGGGCAGAAGCTTCTAGAGGAGGGAAGGGATGCCTTCCTAGGTGGGAAAAGGACAGCCTACCAAGGAGCACTCTAGAAGCCATAGAATCTGCTAGGAAGCTCCAAATCTGGCATGCTTTGGTGTTCTGGAAAGCTTAGATCAGTGGCTATAAAATGCCACTGCTTTTGAGCCTTGATCAAGTGTTAATTCCCATCCAATTGAGGCCAAAACTATTGCCTCACTCTCTGACCAGATTTTGCCATGCTTGGAACCAGTTGCCTCCACAGTTTCAGTCTCTCCAAAAACAGTTGGTGGTGTGAAACAGCCACTGCTAGGGACCCTCCAGGGTGCACACTCACCCT
>SZWC01010407.1:16611-41004 GCA_023375785.1 Penium margaritaceum | reverse complement strand
AAGGCAGCCCATACCACGGGAGGCTTTCTGTGCTATCATACGCAAGACTTGTACCCATCATGATAAGACGTACTGAGCCTTCCATAAGATGAAGTATTTTAGGCAGTTGGGTATCTTGTTCAAGGACTACTAAGCGATTTCAATGTGCTAGTGGAGGAAAATGAAAGCTTCATCAAGGATAATGGAACCCTGACCTTCAAGTACCAAAAGTGCTTATTTTTGGATTACTTGCGTGATGGTTTTATGATCAAGAAGCAGAAGGACAAGACCACCACGATGGCAATGGATTAGGCTTTGACAAGCTAGAGGGTGTTACGTGACTACATGAGTGAAGTGTATTTGAAAAAACCGAAGCACTACTCAGATGTACGGCCAAGCGCTCGTTCGTAACAAGGCCACAAAATGCGCATGGTCGCTGCATGGGCTAGAGGGTCAGCTGGACAGCAGGGTAGCCTGTAAAACCTCTAGTCAAGAAGAATACTAGGCACAAGGCCCCCAACTACAAGCATGGCTGCAACAATGATGAATTGCAAGTGGTGCGTGAGTGTTGTAACACAGCCTCCTATGGCAGACTCTGTCACAACTATATGTAGCCTGACCACTTTAGGACTCAGTACCATGAGGCTCCTGGTGGTGGACAAGAGGCCACAGCATTGGCCGCAGTTTCAACACCTTGCAGGGATGGTGCAGCAGTAGGCCTGGGACAGGGCAGTGGACAGGGCCGCGGCCGCGGAAATGGGCCCGGCCATGGAAACAGACAAGGTCAAGATGTTGGTTCTCTTTTGAAGAATGAGATGAAGCAGAACAGAAGTAGAAGAATTGGAAGGGAGTGAACCCAAGTGAATGGAAGGAAATCGGACTGCGAAAGGGATGATATATTGATGACTAATGAGAGGCAAGAAAAACACTCAATGCTTTGTCTACTATCCTAGGCCAATGCTAGTGCTGGGGTGTGAACACTGTCATGGTGGGCAATGCAGTAAACACTGCCACAATTTTTGTGCTGCTGCTACTGCTGCTGTTGGCCACAAAGTGCCACTGCGGCTCCAAGAATGGGCACGACGAGAGTCTGCCTTGGACGTGGTTGTTTTCCCTCTCCTTGTTCTTCTTGGACGTGGCAGATTATTTGTCTTGTAGCGCTGACCAGAGTGCGGGCTGTCCCAGAGGTGGTCGGTGGAGCGACGGGGGACGATTATCATACTCTGGCTGTTAGTCGTTGCGCAAGGACCGTTCACTGGTAGGTTTTTCTGGTCTTCGTGGCTCCGTCCGCTTTGCCGCCCAAGCCGTTGGGGCTGTGACTTGCTGGAGATGAGCCCCGACCGAGAAGGGTAAACGGGTATTTTTCAGGACCGGGACCCAATGGCACCAAGAGTGGTGGGAGATAGAAAGAAGTGTGGGGCGGACCCAGCTTGAGGCATATTATGGTAGTGGAATATTTTCTAACATTCTCTCCAGTCCTCTTTGAATTTTAATGATGAAAGCTCAACGTATAAGAGGATCACGGGAATGTATTGATACTTTTATACGAGGATATAAAACAATTTGATTTATTTATGACCAAAACATTTTCTCCCCTCTCATGGAAACTCATTCTACACTGGCCAACGGACATTGCCCACTGAAAGCTTGCATCTCTGAACGAGATGCATGATCAAACATGCTTAGTGGTAGCAACATCGACCACTGTGTAATATTTGTGTGACGTAGTGATTGAAACAAGCATCCTCAAAGCGATGAGCTCAATCACGTTTGCAGTACCTTTAGTCCACAATTTTGAGCCAATCAAGTTAAAAGTCTTGAGGGTGTGAGCTATATTCACACATGGCCACAAGATGGAGGTATAGTTAATCGATGTCCTTTAATACACACATGGACCTCTGTATTAGCTTACTTATGCTCTCATGGTCGTTTCTTGGGGGTATCCTAGTGTGGAGAGGAGGGGAGGGAGGGAGAGGGAAGAGTCTACGGGGCAAGTGTATGGGGTAGTGTATCACTGTCTGGATGGTAAGTGTATCATAATCATATGAATGTGGATTGTGGAGTTTGATGTCTTCCTTGGTGTGAGTGGCCACTAGTAGGGAAGGGAGGGGAGGGGGGAGCCGGGAAAAGTGTATGGGGCAAGTGTATGGGGTAGTGTATCACTGTTCGGGTGGTAAGTGTATTGTATTCATACACATGTGTTTTGTGTTGTTGGATGTCTTGGTGTGAGTGTTCACTGGTAGGGAGGGGAGGAGGGGGGAGAGCCAAAATTGTATGGGGCAAGTTTATGGGATAGTGTATCACTGTTGAGGTGATAAGTGTATCACATTCATACACGTGTATTGTGTAGTTGGATGTCTTCCTTGGTGTGAGTGATCGCTGATAGGGAGGGAAGGGGGAGGAGGAGGGAAAAGTGTACGGGGCTAGTGTATCGTATTCATACACATATGTATTGTGTAGTTGGATGTCTTCCTTGGTGTGAGTGATCACCAATAGGGAGGGAAGGGGGAAGGGCAGGGGGAGGGGAAAGTGTATGGGGCAAGTGTATGGAGTAGTGAATCACTGTCTTGGTAGTAAGTGTCTTGTTTTCATACACATGTGTGTTTTTATAATTGGATATGTTCCTTGGTGTGATTGATCACTAATGGGGAGAGGAGGAGGGAGGGAGGAGGAGGGGAAATTGTATGGGGCAAGTGTATGGGGTATTGTAGCACTGTGTGGGTATTAAGTGCATCATTTTCATATACATGTGTATTATATTATTGGATACGTTCCTTGGTGTGAATGATCACTGGTGGGGAGAGGAGAAGGGGGGAGGGGAAAATGTACGGGGCAAGTGTATGGGATATTGTATCACTGTGTGGGTAGGAAGTGTATTGTTTTCATACACATGTGTATTCTTATAGTTGGAAATGCTCCTTGGTGTGATTGATCATTAATGGAGAGGGGGAGGAGTGTATAGGGCAAGTGTATGGGGTAGTTTATCACTGTGTGGATAGTAAGTGTATTGTTTTCATACACATGTATAGTTTATAGTTAAATATGTTTCTTGATGTGAGTGATCACTGAATTGTATGCTAATGTTTTTTGACAGTTCATCACTCTCTGGGTAGCATTGTATGTCATTCACACACTCTTGTATCATGATTTCACGGACGTTCCTCTTTATAAGTGGAAATGAAAGAGGGAAATGTGTATAAACTAACAGGAAGTTTTAAAGACATATGAATGACAATTATGAATCCTTGTAATTCATTTTAAAATTCTTACAAGTTATTACCTAATGATTACATATTAATTGCATTGTGCAACGGTTGTATTTTCCTCAAAAGCGTTCATACAAATATGTCTTTAATGCTATTTCCAACATGTCTTTGCCATGTGCTTAGTGTGATGGAGAACAAGGAGAGTTTCGTTTGACATGTTATGATGTTTTACTGTGTGTCTATTGCATTACCATATGACCATACACCTTGTTGTATGTGTACATTTAGGAAATAAATGTAGAGGGGATATCATTTGAAACATACATCACGTTTGGCTCTCCATTCAAAAATTGAAAAGTTTTGAATGAAGAAGAAAATGTATCCTGCAATGTCCCATATCATTCCGTTGATTTGGTTTTCTTTTGTAAAAATGTATGGATTCATGCCTTCATAGACGTATATTGGGGTCGAATAGGTTCCTTTTCTAATTCTGTTATTGTTTTATAGGAAATAAATTCGTCTCTTTCCATAGGTGTTTTAGATTCAGACTATTGTGTGATCTTGTTTTCAGAACACACCTCGATCGTTTATTTGCATGTTTTCTACCGAGGTATTTTAGGTTGTGTACCATATTACGCATGCAAGTTGCTGGAAGTTTCTGAGTATTTGGTGTTAGTGATTTCACTAGTAATTTTATCCCGATCAGATCCATACATCCGCGTGTACACATGCTCATACACTCACCCAATACGTTCGTACAGTTCGACGGGGTGACGAAACCCCCCCGTCCTTCCCTTCTCCCCCCCCCCTCCCCGTGGAAAACTGTATGAGGGAAGTGTATGTGGTAGTGTACGTGGCAAAGTATGGAACCAGCAATAACTTTGTACATTAGTGTAGTAGCCGTGGCGATTGAGCATCCGTTCGGTAACGCACGTTCCAACGATCAACCGGCTGATGTATCACAAAGATCGATATCAGTTGAGGTTGCGTTCTTGTAATACCTAGTAGAACAGAAAAAACAATTACCGGTCTTGACCAAAGTGGAAAATAGTCTCAATCGTCTGTGGAAGTGATGTTGCCTTTATCTATTGGTGAGAGAAAAGAGCAGAATAATCTGGCTAGCCCGCTTGTCCATCCCTAATCTACTAGTTCCGAAGAGTGATGGAATAGTGAGCCACCTCGTTCCACTGAGAAAATGAACACGAGAAGAACTATGTGGTCTGGGTTTTGTTCTTTCAGAGAAGAACTAAGCCGTTGTCTACTATATTCTCCATCGGACAATACAAAGGACAACGTCAAGTGTGCGTCAACCATGTGCATTGGGCGTTGGCTTGTACACTGGTTATCGCAAACGACAGAACACTATACAAATAGTGAGTCAATAAAAACCGTTTGATAGTTATTTTTTTTTGTGGTTGATAGTACGACGAGGACGTGCCCTTCCACGTTGAATAGAACAGTGAAAGGAAAAAGGACTTCTAAGGGTCCTTCTGGAGGAGAGAGATATCTGGAATCCCTAATGTAAAGATTGTCAAGATTAGTGCAAGAAGTAGTTAATCAATCAATTGCAGAGATGACCAAATGAATGTTTCAAAAAAGGCGCTAATGTCTTTTGAATCAGATTACTTGATCCTTTGAAATGGTAGACATCACTTTATATTGATTTTGAGTATAAAATTTTCACTGACCCATTTCAGAAACCATGCCAGCTTGTCTAGGATACATGTCAACAGAAGTATTCGACAAGGTTTTTGATACTTCTTAGCTCAGATAGAGAAAGAGGATGATGACTTGAAGGAAGACACGCCACAAGAGATCAAACATCTATTGACAAAGTTCTCAAATGTATTCCAAGACCCACCTATTGGGCTTTCACCAACACGATACATGGGCCACACGATTCCGATGTAACCAGAGAGAACTCCTATGTTCAGACCCATGTATCACCTTTTTCCGGCAGAAAGGAGAGAGGCGGAATGACAAATTGAAGATTACCTTGTAAAAGGATGAATCAGGCCGAGTAGCTTGCTTTATTGTGCGCCAATCCTTTATGTAAATAAAAAGGATGGTTGTTTACGCATATGCATAGAATACTAGGTGCTGAACAAACTGATGGTGAAAAATCAGTTCCCCTTACTGCGGATTGATGACTTGTTTGATCAACTCCAAAGAGTAAAGTTTTTTTTCCTTGGATTTTTCTCAAGGGTAGTATCAAATCCGCATCACGGGAGATGATGTGTCCAAACCAGCATTTTTAATGGACATGAAACACTATTGGATCCAAGTTGTGTGCTTCAGGCTAACGAATGCATGGCAACCTTCCAAGGAGAAATGAACCAAGCGTTCACCAAACAACTTGGTCAGTTTACCTTGGTTTTCCTGGACAACAGCCTAGTTTTTTCTAAATGAATAAAAGAGTACAAATATCATGTACGTGAAATCCTTACAATCCTTTGGGAACAGATATTTCATGGAAAAGTGAGCAAGTGCAAGTCTACACAAGATGAGATCAAATACTTTGGACACATAGTCAACAAGGACGATATCCGTATTGACGCAAGAAACGGTCCAAGTCATGGTGGATTGGCCATGCCCAGAAAGCGTTGGACAGATTACGTGTTTCTTCGGCCCTATAAGCCATTTTTTATGATTTATGCAAGGGTATTCGACCCTGGTAACTCCGCTAACCAGGCTCACAGAAAAAGACGTGCATTGGGAATGGACATCCGACTGCAAGAGCGTTTTTTTCAAAGTCAAAGAGCTTATATCCGCAATTTCCAGCTTAACTCTTCTGGATCCATTGCAACAATAGGAGGTGCGACATGATGAGTAGTACCCATGCAGAATGGTCATCTAGTTTCATATGAGAGCCAAAATCTCATCCCCACGGAGATGCAGTACACAACTACGAATCAAGAGCTCCTTGCTGTAGTACACACTTTCAAGATGTGACTTTGATACCTCGAGAGCGCTAATGGGAATGTGACGATCATGACTGACCACAAACCATTGGTTTTTTCTCAACAGAACCAAACCTGTCAAGACAACACGTGTGTCGGAGAAAATACCTGAGCCGATTATTATTCACATGAAGATATCCGCCAAGACACATCAACGTGGCCGATCCATTAAGCAAATGGCCTGTGGAAGTTAAAGCATCCACCAAGGTCGGTGGGTGTTTTTGGCTTTTGTGAAAGCTACAGTGCAAACAATAGACCCTCCTGTGCCTTTGCAATTACCACCTCTAGAGATTATACACAATAACGGCTTTATAAAAAGGATCTAGCTTAGATACTATGTGGATTCTTGGTTTCAAGACTCCAAGAATCTGGGCAAGTACAGATTGGTGGAGGTCGTAGGGATCTTCTGGTACGGAGAAGAAGTCCTTGTGCTAGACTCGGGAGACCTTCAAGTGAAGATTATCTATATTTCTACGATTCACCAGTTTCTGGTCATGTTGTACCTCAACAGACCGGACAAGGTCTCGCGGATCACTATTGGTGGCCAGGATAGAGTGCAGATGTCCATAATACTTGCATGAAATCTGATCCACGTCTTCAAAACAAGTCTAGTAAAAAACATCCTGCTGGACTCCTGCACGAAGCTCCCATCCCAGCGACTCCATATGAGTGCGTCAGCATGGACTTTATTACTGGTCTTTCAGGCACGGCCCGTGGCCAAGATGCACTAGTTGTGATTTTGGATCTTCTTACAAAGATGACACATTTTCATCCTATAACCACTGTCGTGAATGTAAAAGAGACCATTCGTCTTTTCTTCAAGGATATTGTGAAGTACCATGGCTTCCTATTGTGTATTATCTTCGATCAAGATAGAATCTTGACTAGTACGTTCTGGTAACTGATGCACGAGTATTTTTGTAGCGAGTTGCAAATGTCGACAGAATTATATCTTCAAACCAAAGGACAAACAGAGAGCATGAATTACACTCTAGAGCAGATGCTCTGCATGTATATGGACCCTGCCATGATTGACTGTGACATGTTCCTAACACCTACAGAGTTGGTGGTGGCGGCGAATGAGTCCACTCAATTCACACAAATTATTTTGATCAATGGTCCACATAAAATGGTACCATTTTCATTGGTGAAGAGAAATAATACATGAGGACAGGTTATTTTGCTCAAGCCTTTGCTGAGCGTATAGACTCCTTCTTACAGGAGGTGCAGGGTCACATTCAAGCAGCTCGACAACAGAAAAAGGCGTATGTTGACAAAATTCACTGTGAGGTATCATCTGACATCAGCAACAAGGTCTTACTTAGCACTAAGAACCTATAGTACAAGTTGCCGGGGCGTAAAAAATTCTACCAAAAATAGATTGGGTCATTTTCCCTTGTTACACGCATCGGGCTAGTGGCATACCGATTGATGCTTCCGCCGAGTATGAAGATACATGACGTGTATCACGTGAGCCTGCTGGTTCTATACACATTAAAATCGTTTAGTAAATACCAAAAGTCCATGCTTCCAACGGCCAAGACAAGGTCCTTTGCCTACTCCAAGACCAAGAGCGTACGCTTTGCTCATAGGTTGTTATGAGACCGGTTGTGGACCTAAACATAACAGATGGGAGCATGAATCTTGCTTGTCCATGGGGGTGGTCAGAAACTACTGGACCAAGCTTAAAAACACATAGATCAATGCAAGGCAGGGGACACCACCTGAACACTGTAATAGTGAACAATATTACCGCTGAGTGATATTCATTGAAATTGACCATAGGAGGTTGGGAACAACCAACATGGTTGTTGCACGGACGCTCCAGTCTAAAGGCGGGAGGCCGCTAACTGTGTTGACCGACAAGCTACAGTTTAGGTCCATTTGGCGTGCAGGTGTTCATGTTTAGCTGGTGATTAAAATTGTTAATTTTCTTTAACAATGTTGAATACTCACTACCTGGCACTCCAACTTGATGGTCATGAACCGAGACGGTTCATGAAAAGTGGGGAGGAATGAAGTGGGAGGGCCAGTTTGGCCCTCCCTTCTTGTAAAAGAGAGAGTTGGTTGTATCCCACCCTTTGCCACAGCGAGGACTGGCCGGCGGCCAGCCCTTCGCTGGCCACTGGTCCGCTGACTGCCGGTCGGCAGGACGGCCAGCGGCCGGTCTGGTGACCGGCAGGCAATCAGCCGGCCAACTGCTGGCCGCCGATCGAGCTGGTCGCTCAATCAGTGGCCAGGAGGCCATGAGGCCTCGAGGGGCGAGGCTGATGGCCTTGAGCCGTTGTCCTCACCCTCCCCTCCTAGATTCACAAGGAGAGCAAGAAAGGGAGATGGGGCGAGCAAGAGATTGATGCAAGCAAGGGAAATGGCTGGCAGAAAAGTGTCAGTGTGTCTTGCACGGGACGATTTTGTGCCAGCACGTCAAGGATAAAACTTGAGTTTGATTGTCACAGGCTCTGAGTTTTGAAGATGGGAAATGCATACAAACACACGAGTTTGGGGTGAAACCCCTTTGTATGGGACCCAAAACAAGGAGGAAGATAGCGAAACCAAACCAAACCAATTGTCGAGTGCATGAATTCAGGTTGATAACCATAACTCAAGTGCACGGCCTTTCCTTGTATGTACAAATGTGGATTAGCAATGGTTACCTGAATCCTCTATTGTTTTGATCAAGAAGATGACTATTCTCTCATGGGTTTCCCACTAATGTTATCCTGTATGATGAAGGTGCAATTGGAAACTGATTTCCAACTGTCATAAAATGACCTTAGGAATCCTTAGTGTAAAAAACCAATGGGTTTTCTAACAACAGAAGTGACTTGATGCAATTCTGTCCGTTGAATAAGCATGAGTCCTGGTTCATTGTACGTATGCAGGTTATCTTAGGGCCATTAACATAACAGTGGGAACTACAAGACACTATTTTTCTTGTATTGTAGCCTTTATATGCAATTTTACATAGATGTAAATAGACACTCCATGCCCTTAGGAATCATTAGTATCTGCGAAACTGTCCAATGACTAAACAGATCTGCTAGTTCATCCAAAATCTGCATTGTCATTGTGCCAAATCAAGACCATATCATTAAGATTGGGTCATAAAGGACACAATAATGCAACAGTATAATGCTTTTCCCAACCACGACTGGATAACTTGTTCTAGAAACTGGACAAAGTGTATTCAGTTATCCACCGCATATATCAGTGACCTAGGGTTTCAAGTCCATGGCGCCCACAGCCCAGAGGTGTTAGGAGGGTAAGGACAAGGCATGCAAACACCAAGTAACCAGCACATGGTCTCGGGTTTGCATGGGTCGTTCACCCATGTGGGGTTACCATCGGTTGCCACAAGAAAGTCCCAATGAGCCTTCATTGTAGACCATGCCTCCATCGCCTGCTGGTTACTGAGTGTAGGCGGGATGGTCATGCTTCGTGTGCCTATCCAACTTCGTCCCAGATGAGTGCCCTGCCAATGATGGCATGGCTGTTTGTACCCCCGTTAGGTAGCTCGTTGGGCGTGTCGTAATCGTGTCCATAAAACGAACGACCCATGGTTTGTCTGTTGTACTACTATGTGTAGTGAGACTGCTCTGCTGTTCGGCTGAGGCATTTTTTTACGTGTCGTTGGTACATACTACGCATGTCAAGGACGAAACTATGGACTGGTTGGCTCGGACCAGATCCATGGCTGCCATGGATCTGGACAGTTGGGTGGTCTCATACTTGGCAAGGGCCTGTCCAACCTCCATGCCCTCTGTTCCAGTGTCACTGGAGATGTGGCCTCAGGTGGCTTATGGACATCCCTCTCCCTGTTGCGATCTACAAGATGATCCAATTCTTCCTTCAATGCGCCCCATGCACNCTGCCGTGAGTTGAATGAAATGAATGTTATAGTGACATGAGATCATGTACCTGTTACTACGTCCAATGACAGTGCGAACCGTCATGTTATACCGGTTCGATAGTTGAACTGGTACATGTACGTATCCCAAGTTGACAGTGCAAACCATGTGCAGTCCTACGGATCGTCTGATGTGACTGACATTGGCGACGGCCCGCAAGTGAAGAAGGACCGGTGACTTCTTCGGTGGGCTGTCATTGGTTCGTTAATCGTGGATCAGGATATCCAATGCCAGACACTGTTGGCATCTATTGGTCCAGTCAGCAAGTAATTGTGTGCGTTTGTTGTAAGAAGTGAACTTTACATGCGCGGATTTTGGTGGTCCTCTGCTGCCCTGCTACAACTTGCCTACATGGCATGCCACGTAGCGGGATGGCAGTTCACTTTTCAAGTGAAGATAATCAATCCAACTTGGGGCCCGTTCTGCATATTTTGTGATAATCTCTCGTCGCTCCTGCTGAGGTTCAAAATGGGGATTGGAGTCATGTCGTCTAAAGTGGGTCCCAGGTGCTTCCTTTTGAAACTTTGGGCAGAGTGCGTACCGATTAATCAATGGGGAAATCAGGGAACCCCCCTGTCAAGAAGTGGGTCTCCGGGTCTTTTTCTCCCACGAGTGGCCGATGCGTAAATAAAGTATTCAACTGTGGATAACCAGCACAGAATTTTTTCCAAAGGTGGGTAAAAATTGAATCGGCCCACTGTTTGGGTCTCCGAATTTTCTCCTGGCCAATTTTTGCATAAAATTGACACAATACTTACTTTACGCAAATGCATATAGGAAACACTTTTCCTGGAGCACGCCACACTCACTATTATAAGAAAATACGTACCACACTGGTCAGGGAGGAATAACTTCGAAACATTGGCTAGCGAAAGAATCATTTTTATTTTTTATTATTTTCAGATAATATTTCTACAACCCATGCAATGAACCCCGGCTCATGTTTTGTCGGAGTCACTTGAAGCGAAGTACGAGAAGAAGTACATATATGTACACAAAATTATCATTGACCCTTACTTTACGAGGTCGTTTCAGCTGGGGGTCGTTGTAGCTCTGGAAATAGCCGTGCTGCAACTCAACTGTACTAGGCACCAGCAACATGAGCGCCTCCGTGTTGTTTTTTGCAAAGCCTCTATCTGCACTTCTGTTTCTACCACTTCTTCAAGGAATCATGTTCCCTTCATGACCTCCAACAGCCCCTTATGCACAAGGTAGATCTCAAAGTGCCACCTCCATAATCCAAAGCCAGGACCGTGCGCATACTTCTTGATGGGTTGTATTTTGTTTCTGTTCCATTGCGCAGTCTTTGACCCCGATTTCTCAGATTTTGACGGTGATGTCATCCGTGACGACAATCCAGTCCATCGTAAAAGCCATGAATGATGTGAAGACCAGTCAAAGCCGTGAGGCCATAACCCTTTGTCAAAAACTGCCATCCGGTGCATAAATCCGGTGGATAAATCAACTGGTGGATAAATCTACCGGACGTAAACAACAATGTACATCCGTCAGATTTTTCCACTGGATGACAACAGTGGATAAGATCCATCAGAACAAGTACAATTTGTTGCTGAATTTTATTTACTGAGTGCTCACCCACTCAGGTGTGAACTTAAGTTGTATTTTTTGGCTGAGGGAAGAGGTCAAGGTGGCCGTTGGTTTGACGACAAGTCACTGTTGACCGTTTAGTTACTGTCCACGCCCGTCACGGTTGACTGACGGTCACTTTCAACGTCGACCGTTAGTCACTATCGACAGTCACACACTGTTGACATCGACAGTCCTTCACTTTTTGACGTTATTCATTGTCGACAATTGCTCACTGTCGACGTCGACCGTCGGTCACACTCGACATCAACTGTTGTTTGTTATCCATGTCTATTCTTTATCACTTTCAGCATCAAAAGTCCGTCATTGTCACCCATCGGTCACTATGGACGTCGACCTTTGGTCACTGTCGAAGTCAGTTATTGCTAACCATTGTAAACTGTCGACATTGATCATCGGTTATTTTGTTGATTACTACGCCCTTCTTCATCTCCGGGTGCCTATGTATCCACCAGAAGTCCTGATTCATTTGAATCACAGGGTTTTTTGCAACTATAGAACCAATAAAACAAGAAGAATAATTCAACATCCACAAGGAAAACTACTCTTCTTCTTTCCGGTAGGTCCCCTAGAAGGGGAGACGACAACTTGTCATTCAAAAACTAGCAGCTGGAGGTAAGCGGACTTGAACGCTAACATCTGCCATAGGACAAGTAACCGTTTCATGCACGCTGATGTCATCAATGATGCCTTGAAAGTCGTGCATGTACAACAACTCCCCTCCAAACACAGCCTATAACCCTCATTGTACTGTGCTCTCGAATGGGCTACCTAATAAATATCTCGACTCACCTTTTCCCAAAAAGGGGAGGAAAAGACTCATGAGAATATTGATGTCAACCGTTGGACACACTCGTTTTCGACTGTCGGTCACCCTCGATGTTGACCATCGATCATGCTTGATGTTGACCGTAGGTCACACTCAACGTCGACCATTGGTCACTATCCACGTCTAACGTCGATCACTGTCGATGTCGACAGTCGGTCATCATCGACCATCGGTCACTATCGACGTCTAACGTCAGTCACTGTTGACATCGATCACTGTCAAACGTTGATTACTGTCAACGTTGAACGTCGGTCGCTGTTGACTGTTTCTGTCAAACATGGGAGGGGGGACGAAGGGGGAAGGGACCACGGAAAGTGAAGTGAATTTCATGTTCTGTTATTTATCCACTTCATGCATGTGCAGGATATTGTGCAAAAAATCCAGAAATACCAGATAAATCAATAAATGCATCCTCAACTTCTTGTCCTGGAGCATGAGAATCAAGAACTGAAATTCATCGTCAAGTGAGAGGCTGATCATATCACCCATCTACAAGGAGAAACACCTCGCCCACAACAGTCCAAGTCTTGCATTGGACCAGCACCAACTCTAAGTTTGGATGAAGATATGCCAGAGGCTATGGGAAGAAAGAAGCAAGAGGGTGGGAGGGAAGATTTTTACCTGAACATAGCATGCACCAAGGAATTCATTACGGAGAAGGAGCAGCTTGCGTTCAGAAAAATTGTGGCTGCAAATAGCAACATGAGGGCTTATGATCTGTATCGTAAGCCTCTCGGCCCTGGTTACATGTCTGTGGAGGCCATGGAGGCCAAGCCAGACATTTACAGAGACAATGTAGGAAGGGGCTGGGTTTAAGGGTGCACACAGGTTCCAGGGATTGCGATTCAAGAACATCCATTCTGATTCTGGAACCTGAATCGTGGTTCCGATTCCTAAATTTTGGAACCGTGGTAGTATCGTGGTTCCGTGGAACGGGGTCAGCAGGTGGGGTGGGGGTGGGGCAGGAGGGGGGGGGGGGGGGGGGGGGGGGGGGGGGGGGGGGGGGGGGGGGGGGGGGGGGGGGGGGGGGGGGGGGGGGGGGGGGGGGGGGGGGGGGGGGGGGGGGGGGGGGGGGGGGGGGATGTGCTGATGCGGCAAGCAAACAAGCCATGCAAGGATTCCGCGCTGCTCCTGATAGCGTGGACCACAAACTGGACGTGCTTTTCAAAATTCGACGGCGACGGAAAGACCTGTACAGAGCCTCTGAAGTTCTACACATTAGCAGACATATAACCGTGGAACTGTCATTGGAACCGCGATTCCTCATGGAACCGCGATTCTGGAAGCGGAATTGCGGTTCCTATTCTGACCTGGAGCCGGAAACGCAATTCCGGTTCCATTCTCAGAACCGTGATTCCGAACCAGTGTTCACCCGTAGCTGTCTTGGCTTCCGGAGGAAAGGAACAGCATTAGGCAAAGGCAAGAGATGGTGAAAGCTGTGGTTCAGATAGCAGCAGCTTTGAATGCCGAAGATGACCTGGTCTTGCGGTGCTGAACCACAGGAAGGATGGAAGATTCCGCAAGGGTTTCACAAGATTGTGCAGTGAAATTTTCAAAGGGTTCAATGACAAGGCATTCCACGATGGAACTGCACCACATGTGCAAGAGAGAAAGAGGGTTTTGGACATGAGGACTGCCGAGGGGATGAGTGACATTGATGAAGAAAGTAGTGATGATGAGGAAGAGGAGGCATAGAGCAAGGAAGGAGGTTCATCTGCGGCATCAAAGAGAGGTGAATGTTCATGATGTTGACATAGAACACCTTTTTACATTGATGGTGGAGCCAATGAGGATGATAATATGGATCCTGCAATTGGCAATGGACATAATAGCGATGGAGACGATTGTGGGCATGTTAGCGATGGTGAAATTGAAGTTGATAGCGAGGATAAATGGATGGACTGCGATGATGATGTGGGTTTGGCATACGAAATGGTTTTATGATGTAGGTGTTGAAAGGACTCTTTAACCATGTGGATGTGTTGCTTCAGTTTGTCCAACATTCTTTGACTTTTTCTGTGACTTTGTAGGATAACAGGGAAAGTACATGAAGTTAACTGTCATGAAAGAATGGATTATCTGCAAAAATTTCCTTCATGGAACAAGTTGCAGCTTTGATGTGCTAATAACATTCATTTCTGTTGACATGGTGTGCCCCTTGCCATGAGTGTCGTTGATCGTAATCCCTACTTCGACCAATCATGAGTGGTCAAAAACCTGATCTGATTCTAGATTTGGATTCCTTGGATTTTTTCATGCAAGATAGAGCTTTGAATCGCTCAATTTCAATCAGTATTCAGAAAGTTAGCCTAGCCCAAATTTCGGGTGTTGGGGGGATGGAATCTGGTACCCGCCATGGGTGGCGGGATAATCCACCGCCAGGATCCGAGTTTGTCTCCAACGAGCTCCAAATACACCAGGACCATGAATGAAGCAACCAGAGGGATCTCCTTGACCAGGGTGAACTTCTCCTTGACTTCTGGGAGAGGAAAGGTGCTCCGACAGGTCATCTTTGAAGCGCCTCCGATTGCCTAGCGTGCAAGACAAAGTGGGCGGCTCCACCAAGGGCTACTTCGACGGCCGTAGAAAGGGGCTCTACTGCTCTGATTTGGACGTGCTTGGATGCGTTGAAAAGCTTAGATCACAAATATAAGAATCTGATGTAATCTCATTACACTAAGTAACAATAACGTATTTTGATTCAGTTCTACTAAATGCGACGTGTTCTTCCCACTCACATCCATGATCCTTGTGCTCCACACTCTTCACCAATGGTGTCCATTGGTAGCATGCATCAGTGAGAGCTAGGCCTCCTTGAGGGTGCATCCACACCCACTAGTGCCAACAAAGGATTATGGGCCTACGTGCCTAGAAGGATCCTATCTCTACAACTTTCACGCTACAACCGCGAGCCATGACAACGACTGAGCAAGAGAACACTGCACCGTCATGAAGTTCGATGGGAATGGCTTCCCCTTGTGGATATGGTTTGAGGTCTACTTCGATGACCGGACACCGGAGGAAGTTGAAAAGTTCAAGAAGTGCAACGAGAAGATGCTTGCCTTGTTGGTGTTAGCGTTGGCTCTGACGTAGCGCTCCCTCATTCAAGGATGCACAGAGACCACGGAGGCCTGGAAGAAGCTCTACACCATCTATCACTCCACCAACCTTGCTAACCAGCTCTTCGTCTCCAAGAGACTTGTCATCCTTTGAGCCAATGAAGGCGGAGATATCATGGAGATCGTGCAACAGATCCAGTCCCTTACTGCCGAGTGCGTAGCCACCGGTTGGAAGGTCGACCCTCAGCTGCAAGCCATGATCCTCCTGCTGTCCTTGCCGGACAGTTGGAGTCCCATGATCACCGTCGTTGGTGGCTGGTCCGCTGATGGGCTGAAGTACCCGAAGGTGGCTGAGTACATCCGTATTGAATGGATGCAGCATGGTGGGAGAGAGAGTGGGACGACATCGAGTTACGCCTATGCCGTTCGCCCTCAAGGTGGAGGGGGAGGCAAGAAGGAGAAGGGTGGAAATGAGGGCACCAAGGAAGGTGACAAGAAGGGGGAGTACTATGTCTGTGGTAAAGAAGGCCGCTATACACACAACTGGCCCAACAGGAAGTCCAACCAGGCAGAGAAGTCTGGAAAGAGGGACGATCACACCATGATGGTGCAAGAGTCCACCAACTTGGAAGATCCGGGAGTCACCGTGATTGACTCCGGATCGGGCCGCCACACGCAATGCAAGAGGGTGGCATTCGTCACCTATGGCACCTCCGAGCAGCGCATGACGGTGGCCAACGGCAAAACAGAGTTAGCTACGGGTGAAGGCAACGTTTGTATCGAAGTGGATGTGGATGAGGAGGCTGTCATGAGCACAATCCATGTCGTGCTTCACATGCCCAACTTTGGGGTAAATCTGCTGTCAGTGAGCCGCCTTACCAACAAGGAGCTCGAGGCACTCTTCAACATGAAGGAGGCCATCATCCGCAAGGAGGAGGATGGAAAGGTGATTGCATGTGGAAAGCGAGAGGACGACTTGTACCTACTCCGTGCAAAGATCCTTGGCAGCCAGGTGAAGCCCAACGTTGCCCACCTTGCACGACGATGGATGATGGATACCTAGACCCGTGGCACCGCCACGTGTGTCACATCATTCCTTCAACTGTGAGGGACATGGCAAAGAAGGAAGTGGTGTAGGGTCTTGAGGTCAAGAGCCGCGATGCAGCCAAGAATGCTGTGTACGAGCTGTGCGTGGTTGGCAAGGTGACACGGTAGTCGTGTGATGGCAAAGGGACGTGCGCATCGGCGAAGTTGGAGGTGGTTCACACAGATGTGTGTGGCCATTTGAGCCCTCCATTGGTGGGGCATGTTACTTCGTCACTTTCATTGATGACCATAGCCGCAAGCTGTACCTCTACAACATCAAGACAAAAAGTGACGTGCTGTCATGCATGGAGCAGTTTGTGGCAGCAATGGAGTGGCAAACAGAGTTGAAGGTGAAGGCATTCCGGAGCGACAATGATGGTCAATACAAGGGGTGCTCGGCATGGATGAAGAGCAAGGGGATCGCGTGGCAGAAACCTACGTCACATTCTTCGCAGTAGAAAGCCATCACCGAGAGGGCAAACCGCACCATTCTCAACATGGTCCGATCCATGTTGAGCGATGACAGCCTTGCACAAAAATACTGGGCAAGGCGGCATGGACAGCTGCGTACATCATGAACCTGACACCGATGAAGTCGTTAAAAGATGCAGAGTCTAAGGTGTAGAAGACACCACAAGAAGTGTGGAGCAGAAGGAAGCTAAATGTGGCTCACCTCCACACGTTTGGTTACGTTGCACATGCTGTTGTGCAGGCACGGGAGGGGCGGGGCAAGCTGGACCCGCGGACTCACCGGTGCATCTTCGTCGGGTACAAGACCGGGAGCAAGGCGTACCGGCTCTTTGACCCGCAGAGGTAGCAGGTCGTGAAGAGTCATGATGTCACGTTCGATGAGGACAGCCGTTGGACAGACAAGGATGCAGGTCTCTCTAAGCGGGGGGAGTGGCTGCCACTCTTCAAGGGGGAGACACCGGAGGACGTTAAAGAGGGTGACGTCTGAGTGGCTCCAACCGGCGGGAACGACGCGGCGGATGGGAAAGCAGCTGATTTGCATTCACCTGAGTCGGAAATGAGTCCAAAGCGGTGGCAGTAGTGGAGCTGAACGAGGAAGTGAGGAGTGAGTCCACATATCCACGGTCCATGAGATAGGAGGAACAGGCCAGCGGTGCAATTGGTGTCATGAGATGGAAGCAACAGCAGTAGCAGTAGCGACAGAAGCAGCAGTAGCTGCCTCAACAACAGTAGCCTTAGAGAAGTGGACGTGCAAGGAGGATGTCTAAAAGGTACGATGCCGTAGCGGGCATCTGGACTGGGTTCTCTCGAGTGTTCTTTGCGCAAGAAGAACCTAATACCATGAAGGAGGCGTTGCAATAGAACGATGGAGCTAAGTGGGAGGGAGTCATAAAATCTGAGCTCGCCTCCCATGAAGAGAATGGTACTTGGCAGCTGGTCGACAGGCCGGAGGGCACAAACTCATCGGCTCCAAGTAGATCTTCAAGAAAAAGCTCACCAAGGAGGAGAATGTGGAGCGGTACAAGGCGCGGCTGGTATCGAAGGGGTATGGCCAGAGGAATGGTGAACACTACGATGAGACCTTCGCACCGGTGGCGAAGTTCGCCTCCATCTGCACCATCCTCTCTGTGGTGGCGGCACGCGACTATGAAGTCCACCAAATGGATGTGATAACTACATTCCTCAATGGCGACCTTGACAAGGAGGTCCTCATGGAGGTACCGAAGAGGTGGACATGCCGCCGGGGATGGTGTGTCGGCTTCGCAAGGCGCTTTATGGGTTGAAGCAAGCGTCACTCATGTGGTATCTGAAAATGGACAGCTTCATGGCTGAGCTTGGTTTCAAGAGCTACGATGCGGATCACAGTGTGTACGTGCAGAAGCAGCCGGGATTGCACCAGATCGTGGTTCTTCACGTGGATGACCTCATCCTTATGTCATCGGACATGGAGGAATTGTAAACCTAAAGCGGCAGCTGGGCGGTCGGTTCAAAATGACCGACATGGAGAAGCTCAAGTACTACCTCGGCATCGCCATCAAGAGGGACCACAAGGCACGCACACTGGAGATGGGACATGCAAAGTAAGTGCAAGAGGTGCTCAGTTGCTACAGCATGGAGGAGTGCAATCCCACTAGCACACCCATGACCACCACAAGTGAGCTGAGCTCGAGCATGGGGCCGAGCACGGAGGAGAAGGAGGAGATAACAGGTGTGCCGTACAACTCCATACACCTCCAGACAACTCCGTACAATTTTGTACAACTCCGTACAACTCCTTACAAATCCGTACAACTCCGTATAAATATTCCATACAGCTCCGTTCACCTCCATACAACTCTGTACAACTCTGTACAACTTCGTACAACTCCGTACAACTCCGTACAACTCAGTACACCTCTATAAAACTCCGTACATCTTTGTTTAACTCTGTACAAATCACTACAACTCTATACAACTCTATACAACTCCGCCCAGCTCCATACAACTCCATACAACACCGTATAGCTCGGTACAACTCCGTACAAGTCCATAAAACTCCATACAACACCATACAACTCGGTATAAATTTTCTACAACATGCTAAAACTTGCTACAACTTGCTAACCTATACACCTCCGTACAACTCTGTACTACTCTGTATCACTCAGTAAAACTCCACACATCTATGTACAACTCATTACAACTCCCTACAACTCCCTACAACTCCTTATGACTCAGTACGACTCTGTACAACTCCGTGCAACTCCGTACAACTCCATACAACTCCGTACAACTCCTTACAACTCCTTAAAACTCAGTACAACTCTATAAAACTTTGTAGAACTCCGTAAAACTCTGTACAGATCCGTAAAACTCTGTACAGCTCCGTAAAACTCTGTACAACTGTATACAACTTCGTACAACTCCATACAACTCCGTACAACTCACTACAACTCGCTACAATTCTGTAAAAATCTGTGCAACTCCATACAAATATGTATAACTCAGTACAACTCCGTACAACTCCGTACAACTTGGTACAACTCCATTCAACTCCGTAAAACTCTATACAACTTTGTACAGCTCTGTACAGCTTTGTACAACTCCGTACAACTCTATACAACTCTGTATAGCTTTGCACAAATCCGTACAACTCTGTACCACTCCGTAAAACTCTGTACAACTCCGTAAAACTCCGTACACCTCGCAAAAAATCCGTACAACTCCCTATAACTCCGTACAACTCCGTACAAATACGTACGGCTCTATACAACTCCGTAAAGTTACGTAGAATACCTACAACCCCGTACAACTCCTTACAACTACGTAAAGCTCTGTAGGATTCCGTACAACTCTGTACAAATACGTACTACTTTGTACAACTCCATAAAACTCCATATAACTGTGTACAACTCTGTACAACTCTGTACAACTCGGAACCACTCCGTATAACTCCGTCCAACTCTGTACAAATCTGTCCAACTCTGTACAACTCCGTACAACTCTGTACAGCTCCTTAGAACTCCGTACTGCTCCGTACAACTCCACACAACTTCGTACATCTCCTTACAGCTTTGTACAACTCCATACAACTCACTACAGCTCGCTGCAACTCGCTACAACTCAGTACAACTCTGTACAAGTTGGTACAAATCCATACCACTTGTTACAACTACGTACCACTCCGTACAACTCCATACAAATCCGCACAACTCTGCAAAAATCTGTACGATTCTGTGAAACTCCATACAACTCTGTACAACTCCGTACAGCTCCATACAACTCCTTAAAACTCCGTACAACTCCGTACAACTCAGTGCAATACAACTCCATATAATTCCATAACATTCTGTAGAATCTGCTACAACTCTGTACAACTCCGTACAACTCCACTACTCTCCATACAAATCCGTACAACTCCGTACAACTTTGTAAAGATCCGTTCAACTCCGTACAACTCCGTACAAAACCGTGCAAATTGCTGCAGCTTCATACAGCTCCGTACAGCTCCGTACAATTTGATGTAAATCTGTACAACTCTGTACAACTCTGTACAATCTCGTACAAATTCGTACAACTCTGTACAACTCCGTACGACTCTGTAGAAACCCCTACAACTCTGTACACCTCTGTACAACTCCGTAAAACTCCGTACAACTCTATACAACTCCGTAAAACTCTGTACAACTCCTTAAAAAACCGTGCAACCCGCTACAGCTCCATACACCTCCGTACAGCTCCGTAGAACTCAGTGTAACTCTGTACAACTCTTTACAAAACCGTAAAACCTTGTACAATTTTGTACAACTCTGTTCAACTCCATGCAACTCTGTAGAAATCGCAACAACTCCATACACCTCCGTACAACTCCGTACAACTCTGTACAACTCCATGCGATTGCGTACAACTATGTGCGCTGTGTAACTAGTATTCCCAAACCATTGTTTCCCCCTCTGACCATTTTTGACTCGTATAATAAGTTGTCAACATTGACCACAAATAGTGAAATCCTTAGGTCATGATCAGTGAAATATGCCTACTTTGGTTGGTCTTTGTTCATGGTAGCCGTACCGCGCCACTACTCATTGAATGTCTTTGTACTTGCTAGTCGATATCTAGTGTTCCCAAACCATTGTTTCCCACTCTGATCATTTGTGACTCGTATTATGAGTTGTCAACGTTGACCACCCATAGTGAAATTCTTTGGTTATGGCCAGTGACATATGCCTCCTTTGGTTGGTCATTGTGCATGGAAGCGACACCGTGCCACTACTTAATGAAGGTTTTTGTACTTGTAAGTCAGAAACTAGTATTCCCAAACCATTGTTTCCCCCTCTCATCATTTGTGACTCGTATAAGTTGTCAACGTTGGCGCCACATAGTGAAATTCGCTTGTCATGGTCAGTGACATCTGCCAGCTTTGGTTGGTCATTGTGCATGGTAGCTACACAGTGGCACCACTTATTGAAGTTCTTTGTACTCGCTAGTAGATAACTGGTATTTCCAAACCATTGTTTCCCCCTCAAATGGTTTTTGACTCGTATTATGAGTTTTCAACGTTGACCACATATAGTGAAATTCTTTTGGTCCTGCTCAGTGTCGTATGCCTAATTTGGTTGGTCATTGTGCACGGTATCCACACCTTGCCACTACTTATAGAAGGCATTTGTACTTGCTAGTTGATAACTAGTATTCCCAAACCATTATTTCTCCCTGTGACCATTTGTGACTCGTATTATGAGTTGTCAACGTTGACCACACATAGTGAAATTCTTTGCTCATGGTCACTGATGTATGCCTACTTTGGTTGGTAATTGTGCATGGTAGCCACACTGTGCCACTACTTATTGAAGGTATTTGTCCTTACTAGTTGATTAATAGTATTCCCAAACCATTGTTCCACCCTCTAACCATTTGTGACTCGTATAATGTGTCATCAACGTTGACCACACATAGTGAAATTCTCTACACATGGTCAGTGACATATGCCTTCTTTGGTTTTTCATTGTGCATGGTAGCCACACTGTGCCACTGCTTATTGAAGGTCTTTGTACTTGCTAGTCGATAACTAGTATTCCCAAACCATTGTTTCCCCCTCTGAACATTTGTAAGTCGTATTATGAGTTGTCAACGTTGGCCACACATAGTGAAATTCTTTGGCCATGGTCAGTGACATATGCCTACTTTGGTTGGTCATCGTGCATGATAGCCACACTGTGCCACTACTGATTGAATTTCTTTGTAATTTTTAGTTGATACCTAGTATTCCCGAACCATTGTTTTCCCCTCTGACCACTTGTGACTCATATTATGAGTTCTCAACGTTGACCACATATAGTGAAATTCTTTGGTCATGGTTAGTGCCATATGCTTTCTTTGGATGGTCATTGTGCATGGTAGCCACACCATGCCACTTCTCAATGAAGGTATTTGTAATTGCTAGTAGATAACTAGTATTCTCAAAATAATGTTTCCCCCTCTGACCATTTGTGACTTGTATTATGAGTTGGCAACATTGACCACACATAGTGAAGTTCTTTGGTCATGGTCAGTGACATATACCTACTTTTTTTTGTCATTGTGCATGGTATCCACACCATGCCACTACTTGTTGAAGGTCTTCATACCTTCTAGTTGATAACTACTATTCCCAAACAATGTGTACCCCTCTGACCACTTGGGACTTGTATTATGAGTTAACGTTGACCACACATCGTGAAATTCTTTGATCATGGTCAGTGATATATGCCTTCTTTGGTTGGTCATTGTGCATGGTAGCCACACCGTGCTACTACTTACTGGAGTTCTTTGTACTTGCTAGTTCATAACTAGTATTTCTAAACCATCATTTCCCCCTCTGAACATGTGTGACTCGTGTTATGAGTTGTCAACGTTGACCACACATGGTGGATTTCTCTGGTCATGGTCAGTGACATATGCATACTTTGGTTGGTGATTGTGCATGGTAGCCACACCGTGCCATGAATTATTGAAGATCTTTGTACTTGCTATTCAAAGAACTAGTATTCCTAAACCATTGTTTCCCCCTCTGACCATTTGTGACTCGTATTATGAGTTGTCAACGTTGACAGCCTAGAGTGAAATTCTTTGGTCATGATCTGACACATGTGCCTACTTTGGTTGGTCATTGTGCATGGTAGCCACACCATGCCACTGGTTATTAAAGGTATTTGTACTTGCTAGTCGATATCTAGTATTTCCAATCCATTGTTTCCCCCTCTGACCATTTGTGACTCGTAATAATGGTGCCACTATAATAATGGTGCCACTGTAAAGGTGCGGGCGAGCGGAAGCTTTCTGTTCAGAGTGACAACAAGTGTGGCAGCTAGCCGGTGTGGCAGCAAGGTGAAAATACATAGGAGGGACGAAGAAGTTCCAATTTTAGGAATGCCGCCGAAGAGACGTCGGTGATTGATCAAAGCAGCCCACACGCAAGATATGTGTTGCAGATACGAGTGACATCATAGAAACAACACCCATGGCTACCTCGATCACTGTTGGGACAAGGTAACACGATGGAGATGGGCCCGGCTTGGATCAAGAGTGAGAGGGAGAGGGTCTCCTCGTGTAGGGGAGAGGCATAGACCTTCCTGCCCTGACGTCAGTAGGTGGTGCGGGGTGCTAAGGTGTGGGGTGTGACACGCATTGGATGGCAACCACACACATAGGCATGGAGTGGAGCAAACGAGCTTGGCCTTAGGGGAATCATAGATTCAACATAAATGTGTTCAGGATAACAGGGCAACTAGGTGACAGCGGCAGGTTCACTGGGCCACCCATGAGAGAGACTCAACATGGGGCCCGGATGCCACCGCTAGATTGCCCTGGACCGGTCGGCGGACGTGCCGTCAGAGGTTTCTCACGTGCCAGAATAACCCAACCATGTGGTCCTAAAGGATCAACAACCGAGCATCACCAAATTTACTACCTGTTCTAAGCAGGCATGACTAATGTAATAGTCAATAACATCCATCTCGAGCACATGTGAATACATGCCCTCTGCCATATTTTGCTCCATGTCATTCTAAGTAGAACCAAGCAAATTATGCTGACCGCAACAATTCAGTTCTCAGAAACATCTTGGCTGGATGCTCTAGGCCCCCACTCTTGCACTCGGCTGAGATGTGAGCAATGCATAATGCATCATGTGTGCATCTATCCTACATCCGAGAGCTTCAATTCAGTTTGGTTACCTGCAGTGATTGTGTGTGTGTTTGTGTGTGTGTGTGTGTGTGTGTGTGTGTGTGTGTGTGTGTTTGTGTGTGTGTGTGTGTGTGTGTGTGTGTG
>SZWC01010406.1:76158-95754 GCA_023375785.1 Penium margaritaceum | reverse complement strand
TGGCACAACTCTGGCACAACTCTAGCACAACTCTGGCACAACTCTGGCACAACTCTGGCACAACTCTGGCACAACTCTTGCACACCTATGGCACAACTCTGGCACAGCTCTAGCACAACTCTGGTACAACTCTAGCACAACCCTGGCACAACTCTTGCACACCCCTGGCAAAACTCTGGCACACCTCTGGCACAACTCTTGAACAGCTCTGGAACAACGCTGGCACAACTCTGGCACAAATCTGGCACAACTCTAGCACAACTCAAATACAACTATGGCACAACTCTGGCACAACTCTGGCACAGCTCTGGACCAACTTTGGCACAACTCTGGCACAACTCTGGCACAACTCTGGCACAATTCTGGCACAAGTCTGGCACAACTCCGGCACAACTCTGGCACAACTCTGGTACAACCCTTGAGCAGCTCTTGCACAACTCTGGCACAATTCTGGCACATTTCTGGCACAAGTCGAGCACAGCTATGGCACAACTCTGGAGAAACTCTGGCACAGCTCTGGATCAATTTTGGCACATTTCTGGCACAACTCCGGCACAACTCTGGCACAGATCTTGCACAACTCTGGCAGAACTTTGGCACAACTCTGGCACAACTCTGGCACAACTCTGGCATAAATGTAGCAGAACCCTGGCACAACTCTGACACAACTCTGGCACAACTGTGGAACAAATATAGCACAGCTCTGGCACAACTTTGGCAAAACTATGGCACAACTCTGGCACAACTCTGGCACAACTCTGACACAACTCTGGCACAATTCTGGCACATCTCAAGCACATCTCTGGCATAACTTTGGCACAACTCTGGCACAACTCTGACACAACTCTGGCACAACTCTGGCACAGTTATGGCACAACTCTGGCACAACTCTGGCACAACTCTGGCACAACTTTGGCACAACTCTGGCACAACTCTGGCACAACTCTGGCAGAACTCTGGCACAACTCTTGCACAACTCTGGCACAACTCTGGCACAACCTTGGCACAACTCTGGCACAACTCTGGCACAACTCTGGCAGAACTCTGGCACAACTCTTGCACAACTCTGGCACAACTCTGGCACAACCTTGGCACAACTCTGGCACAACTCTGGCACAACTCTGGCAGAACTCTGGCACAACTCTTGCACAACTCTGGCACAACTCTGGCACAACCTTGGCACAACTCTGGCACAACTCTGGCACAACTCTGGCAGAACTCTGGCACAACTCTTGCACAACTCTGGCACAACTCTGGCACAACCTTGGCACAACTCTGGCACAACTCTGGCACAACTCTGGCAGAACTCTGGCACAACTCTTGCACAACTCTGGCACAACTCTGGCACAACCTTGGCACAACTCTGGCACAACTCTGGCACAACTCTGGCAGAACTCTGGCACAACTCTTGCACAACTCTGGCACAACTCTGGCACAACCTTGGCACAACTCTGGCACAACTCTGGCACAACTCTGGCAGAACTCTGGCACAACTCTTGCACAACTCTGGCACAACTCTGGCACAACCTTGGCACAACTCTGGCACAACTCTGGCACAACTCTGGCAGAACTCTGGCACAACTCTTGCACAACTCTGGCACAACTCTGGCACAACCTTGGCACAACTCTGGCACAACTCTGGCACAACTCCGGCACAATTCTGGCACAACTCTGGCACAACTCTGGCACAACGCTGGCACAACTCTGGCGCAACTCTGGAACACCTCAGGCACAACTCTGGCACAACCGTGGCACAACTCTGGTACAACTCTGGCACAACTTTGGCACAACTCTGGCACAACTCTGACACAACTCTGGCACAATGCTTGCACAGTTATGGCACAACTCTGGCACAACTCTGACACAACCCTGACAGAACTCTGGCACAACTTTGGCACAACTCTTACACAACTCTTTCACAACTCTTACACAACTCTGGCACAACTTTGGCACAACCCTTGCAAAAGTCTGAAACAAAACTGGGACAACTCTGACAGAACTCTGGCACAACTCTGGCACAACTTTTGCACAACTCTGGCACAACTCTGGTACAACTCTGGCACGAATATGGCACAACTTTGGCACAAATCTGGCATAACTCTGGCATAACTCTGGCACAACTCTGGCACAGCTCTGGTACAACTCTGGCACAACTCTGTCACAACTCTGGCACACCTCTAGCACACCTCTGGCACAACTCTGCCACAACTCTGGCACAACTCTGGCAGAACATTGGCACAACTCTAGCACAACTCTGGCACAAGTCTGGCACAACTCTGGCACAACGCTGGCACAACTCTGGCACAACTCTGGAACACCTCAGGCACAACTCTGGCACAACTCTGGCACAACTCTGGTACAACTCTGGCAGAACTCTGGCACACTTCCGGCACAGCTCTGGCACAACTCTGGCAAAACTTTGCAACAACTCTGGCACAACTTTAGCACAATTCCGGCACAACTCTTCCACAATTCTGGCACAACTCTGGCACAACTCTGGCACAGCTCTGGCACAACGCTAGCTCAACTCTGGTACAACTCTGGAACACATCAGGAACAACTCTGGCACACTTCCGGCACAACTCTGGCACAACTCTGGCACGACTTTGGCACAACTATGGCACAACTCCAGCACAACTCTGGCACAACCCTGGCACAACTCTGGCACCACCCTGGCACAACTCTGGCACCACCCTGGCACAACTCTGGCACAATTCTGGCACAACTCTAGCACAACGTTTGCAAAAACATGGCACAACTTTGGCACGACTCTGGTACAACTCTGGCACAACTCTGGTACAACTCTGGCAAAACTCTGTCACAGCTCTGGCACACCTCTGGCACAATTCTGGTAAACGTCTGGCACAACTCTGGCATAAGTCTGGCACAAGTCTGGCCCAACTCTGGTACAACTATGGAACAACTCTGGCACAATTCTGGCAAAACCCTTGCACAAGTCTGGCACAACTCTGGCACAACTCTGGCACACATATGGCACAACTCTGGCACAACTCCGGCACAACTCTGGCACAACTCTGGCACAACTCTTGCAGACCTCTGGCACAACTCTGGCACAACTCTTGCAGACCTCTGGCACAACTCTGGCACAACTCTTGCAGACCTCTGGCACAACTCTGGCACAACTCTTGCAGACCTCTGGCACAACTCTGGCACAACTCTTGCAGACCTCTGGCACAACTCTGGCACAACTCTTGCAGACCTCTGGCACAACTCTGGCACAACTCTTGCAGACCTCTGGCACAACTCTGGCACAACTCTTGCAGACCTCTGGCACAACTCTGGCACAACTCTTGCAGACCTCTGGCACAACTCTGGCACAACTCTTGCAGACCTCTGGCACAACTCTGGCACAACTCTTGCAGACCTCTGGCACAACTCTGGCACAACTCTTGCAGACCTCTGGCACAACTCTGGCACAACTCTTGCAGACCTCTGGCACAACTCTGGCACAACTCTTGCAGACCTCTGGCACAACTCTGGCACAACTCTTGCAGACCTCTGGCACAACTCTGGCACAACTCTTGCAGACCTCTGGCACAACTCTGGCACAACTCTTGCAGACCTCTGGCACAACTCTGGCACAACTCTTGCAGACCTCTGGCACAACTCTGGCACAACTCTTGCAGACCTCTGGCACAACTCTGGCACAACTCTTGCAGACCTCTGGCACAACTCTGGCACAACTCTTGCAGACCTCTGGCACAACTCTGGCACAACTCTTGCAGACCTCTGGCACAACTCTGGCACAACTCTTGCAGACCTCTGGCACAACTCTGGCACAACTCTTGCAGACCTCTGGCACAACTCTGGCACAACTCTTGCAGACCTCTGGCACAACTCTGGCACAACTCTTGCAGACCTCTGGCACAACTCTGGCACAACTCTTGCAGACCTCTGGCACAACTCTGGCACAACTCTTGCAGACCTCTGGCACAACTCTGGCACAACTCTTGCAGACCTCTGGCACAACTCTGGCACAACTCTTGCAGACCTCTGGCACAACTCTGGCACAACTCTTGCAGACCTCTGGCACAACTCTGGCACAACTCTTGCAGACCTCTGGCACAACTCTGGCACAACTCTTGCAGACCTCTGGCACAACTCTGGCACAACTCTTGCAGACCTCTGGCACAACTCTGGCACAACTCTTGCAGACCTCTGGCACAACTCTGGCACAACTCTTGCAGACCTCTGGCACAACTCTGGCACAACTCTTGCAGACCTCTGGCACAACTCTGGCACAACTCTTGCAGACCTCTGGCACAACTCTGGCACAACTCTTGCAGACCTCTGGCACAACTCTGGCACAACTCTTGCAGACCTCTGGCACAACTCTGGCACAACTCTTGCAGACCTCTGGCACAACTCTGGCACAACTCTTGCAGACCTCTGGCACAACTCTGGCACAACTCTTGCAGACCTCTGGCACAACTCTGGCACAACTCTTGCAGACCTCTGGCACAACTCTGGCACAACTCTTGCAGACCTCTGGCACAACTCTGGCACAACTCTTGCAGACCTCTGGCACAACTCTGGCACAACTCTTGCAGACCTCTGGCACAACTCTGGCACAACTCTTGCAGACCTCTGGCACAACTCTGGCACAACTCTTGCAGACCTCTGGCACAACTCTGGCACAACTCTTGCAGACCTCTGGCACAACTCTGGCACAACTCTTGCAGACCTCTGGCACAACTCTGGCACAACTCTTGCAGACCTCTGGCATAACTCTGGCACACCTCTGGCACAACTCTTGCACATCTCTACAACAACTCTGGCACAACTCTGGCACAAATCAAGCACAACTCTGGCACAACTCAAATACATCTATGGCACAACTCTGGCACAACTCAGGCACAACTCTGGACCAACTTTAGCACAACTATGGCACAACTCAGGCACAACTCTGGCACAACTCTAGCTCAGCTCTGGCACAACTCTGGCACAACTCTGGAAGAACTCAGGCATAAACATGGCACAATTCTGGCACAATTCTGGCACAACTCTGACAGAACTCTGGCACATATCTGGCACAACTCTTGAACAACTCTAACACAACTCTGGCACAACCATTGCGAAACTCTGAAACAAATATCGCAGAACTCTGGCACAACTATGCCACAGCACTGGCACAACTCTGGCTCAACTCTGGCACAACTCTGGCCAAACTCTAGAATAACTCTGGCACAACTCCGGCACAATTCTGGCACAACTATTGCACAACTATGGCACAACACTGGCACAACTCTGGCACACCTCTGGCACAACTCTGGCACAACTTTGGCACAGCTCTGGCACAACTCTGGCACAACTATGGCACAACTCCGGCGCAACTCTGGCACAACTCTGGCACACCTCTGGCACAACTCTGGCACAACTTTGGCACAGCTCTGGCACAACTCTGGCACAACTATGGCACAACTCCGGCGCAACTCTGGCACAACTCTGGCACAAGTATGGCACAACTCTGGCATAACTCTGGCACAACTCTGGCACAACTCTTGCACAACTCTGGCACAACTCAGGCACAACTCTAGAACAACTATGGCACAACTCTGGCACAACTCTGGCACAACTCTGGCACAACTCGAGCACAACTTTGGCACAACTATGGAGCAACTCTGGGACAACTCTGGGTCAACTTTGGCACAACTCTGGCACAACTCCGGCACAACTCTGGCACAGCTCTTGCACAACTCTGGCACAACTCTTGTACAACTCTGGCACAACACTGACAGAACTCTGGAACAACTCTGGCACAACTCTCACACAACTCTGGCACAACTATCGCAAAACTCTGAAACAAATCTGGCAGAACAATAGTACAAATCTGGCACAACTCTGGCACAACTCTAGCACAACTCTGGCCCAACTCTGGAACAACTCTGGCACAACTCTGGCACAATTCTGGCACAACTATTGCACAATGATGGCACAACTCTTGCACAACTCTGGCACACCTCTAGCACAACTCTTGCACAACTCTGGCACAACTCTGGGACAGCTCTGGCACAACTCTGGCACAACTCCAGCACAACTCTGGCACAACTCTGGCACAACTCTGGCACAACTCGAGCACAACTATGGCACAGCTCTTGCACAACTCTGGCACAACTCTGGCACAACTCTGGCACAACTCTGGAACAACTCTGGCACAACTCTGGCACAACTCTGGCACAACTCGAGCACAACTATGGCACAGCTCTTGCACAACTCTGGCACAACTCTGGCACAACTCTGGCACAACTCTGGAACAACTCTGGCACAACTCTGGCACAACTCTGGCACAACTCGAGCACAGCTATGGCACAACTCTGGAGCAACTCTGGCACAACACTGGATCACTTTTTGCACAGTTCTAGCACAACTCCGGCACAACTACATGACAACTCTGGCACAAATATAGCAAAGCTATGACACAACTCTTGCACAACTCTAGCACAACTGTGGAACAAATCTAGCACAACTCTGGCACAACTTTGGCAAATCTATGGCACAACTCTGGCACATCTCTAGCACAACTCAGGCAAAACCCTGGGACAATTCTGGCAGAACTCTAGCACAACTCTGGCACAACTCTGGCACAACTCATGCATAACTCTGGCCCAACTCTGGTACAACTCTGGCACAACCCTGGCACAGTTGTGGCACAACTCTTGCACAAGTCTGGCACATCTCTGGCACAACTCTGGCACACCTCTGGCACATCTCTGGCACAACTCAGCGCAACTCTGGCACAACGTTTGCACAATCCGGGCACAACTCCGGCACAACGCTGGCACAACTCTGGCACAACTCTGGCACAACTCTGGCGCATCTCTGGCAGAACTCTGGCACAACTCTGGCACAACTCTGGCACAACTCTGGCACAACTCTGGCGCATCTCTGGCAGAACTCTGGCACAACTCTGGCACAACTCTGGCACAACTCTGGAAAATCTATGGCACAACTCTGGCACAACCCTGGGCCAACTCTGGCCCAACTCCGGTACAACTCTGGGACAAATCTGGGACAATTCTGGCACATTTCTTGCACAACTCTGGCTCAACTCTGGCACAATCCTAGCATACCTCTGGCACACATCTCGCACAACTATGGCACAACTCTGGCACACCTGTGGCACAACTATGGCACAACTCAAGCACAACTATGAAACAACTCCGGAGCAACACTGGCACAACTCTGGATTTACTTTGGCACAACTATGGCACAGCATTGGCACAACTCTGGCACAGCTCTTGCACAACTCTGGCCCAACTTTGGCACAATTATGGCACAACTTTAGCACAACTATGGCACAAATGTAGCACAACTCTGGCACAGCTCTGGCACAACTCTGGCACATCTCTAGACCAAATCTAGCACAGCTCTGGCACAACTTTGGCAAAACTATGGCACAAATCTGGCACATATCTGGCACAAATCAGGCAAAACTCTGGTTCAAGTCTGACAGAACTATGGCACAACTCTGGCACAACTCTGGCACAACTTTGGCACAGCTCTGGCACAACTCTGGCACAACTATAGCACAACTCCGGCGCAACTCTGGCACAACTCTGGCACAACTATGGCACGACTCTGGCATAACTCTGGCACAACTCTGGCACAACTCTTGCACAACTCTGGCACAACTCAGGCACAACTCTGGCACAACTCTGGCACAACGCTGGCACAACTCTGGCACAACGCTGGCACAACTCTGGCACAACGCTGGCACAACTCTGGCACAACGCTGGCACAACTCTGGCACAACGCTGGCACAACTCTGGCACAACGCTGGCACAACTCTGGCACAACGCTGGCACAACTCTGGCACAACGCTGGCACAACTCTGGCACAACGCTGGCACAACTCTGGCACAACGCTGGCACAACTCTGGCACAACGCTGGCACAACTCTGGCACAACGCTGGCACAACTCTGGCACAACGCTGGCACAACTCTGGCACAACGCTGGCACAACTCTGGCACAACGCTGGCACAACTCTGGCACAACGCTGGCACAACTCTGGCACAACGCTGGCACAACTCTGGCACAACGCTGGCACAACTCTGGCACAACGCTGGCACAACTCTGGCACAACGCTGGCACAACTCTGGCACAACGCTGGCACAACTCTGGCACAACGCTGGCACAACTCTGGCACAACGCTGGCACAACTCTGGCACAACGCTGGCACAACTCTGGCACAACGCTGGCACAACTCTGGCACAACGCTGGCACAACTCTGGCACAACGCTGGCACAACTCTGGCACAACTATAGCACAACTCCGGCGCAACTCTGGCACAACTCTGGCGCATCTCTGGCGGAACTCTGGCACAACTCTGGCACAACTCTGGCGCATCTCTGGCAGAACTCTGGCACAACTCTGGCACAACTCTGGCACAACTCTGGAAAATCTATGGCACAACTCTGGCACAACCCTGGGCCAACTCTGACCCAACTCCGGTACAACTCTGGGACAACTCTGGGACAATTCTGGCACATTTCTTGCACAACTCTGGCTCAACTCTGGCACAATCCTAGCATACCTCTGGCACACATCTCGCACAACTATGGCACAACTCTGGCACACCTGTGGCACAACTATGGCACAACTCGAGCACAACTATGGCACAACTCCGGAGCAACACTGGCACAACTCTGGATTTACTTTGGCACAATTATGGCACAACATTGGCACAACTCTGGCACAGCTCTTGCACAACTCTGGCACAACTTTGGCACAATTATGGCACAACTTTATCACAACTCTGGCACAAATGTAGCACAACTCTGGCACAGCTCTGGCACAACTCTGGCACAACTCTAGACCAAATCTAGCACAGCTCTGGCACAACTTTGGCAAAACTATGGCACAAATCTGGCACATATCTGGCACAAATCAGGCAAAACTCTGGTTCAAGTCTGGCAGAACTATGGCACAACTCTGGCACAACTCTGGCACAACTTTGGCACAGCTCTGGCACAACTCTGGCACAACTATGGCACAACTCCGGCGCAACTCTGGCACAACTCTGGCACAACTATGGCACGACTCTGGCATAACTCTGGCACAACTCTGGCACAACTCTTGCACAACTCTGGCACAACTCAGGCACAACTCTAGAACAACTATGGCACAACTCAGGCACAACTCTGGCACAACTCTGGCACAACTCGAGCACAACTTTGGCACAACTCTGGGACAACTCTGGGACAACTCTGGCACAACTCTGGCACAACTCTAGCACAACTCTCGCACAACTCTGGCACAACTCTGGCACAACTCGAGCACAACTTTGGCACAACTCTGGGACAACTCTGGGACAACTCTGGCACAACTCTGGCACAACTCTAGCACAACTCTCGCACAACTCTGGCACAACTCTGGCACAACTCGAGCACAACTTTGGCACAACTCTGGGACAACTCTGGGACAACTCTGGCACAACTCTGGCACAACTCTAGCACAACTCTCGCACAACTCTGGCACAACTCTGGCACAACTCGAGCACAACTTTGGCACAACTCTGGGACAACTCTGGGACAACTCTGGCACAACTCTGGCACAACTCTAGCACAACTCTCGCACAACTCTGGCACAACTCTGGCACAACTCGAGCACAACTTTGGCACAACTCTGGGACAACTCTGGGACAACTCTGGCACAACTCTGGCACAACTCTAGCACAACTCTCGCACAACTCTGGCACAACTCTGGCACAACTCGAGCACAACTTTGGCACAACTCTGGGACAACTCTGGGACAACTCTGGCACAACTCTGGCACAACTCTAGCACAACTCTCGCACAACTCTGGCACAACTCTGGCACAACTCAGGCACAACTCTAGCACAACTCTGGCACAACTCTGGGACAACTCTGGGACAACTCTGGCACAACTCCAGCACAACTCTGGCACAACTCTGGCACAACTCTGGCACAACTCGAGCACAACTATGGCACAGCTCTTACACAACTCTGGCACAACTCTGGCACAACTCTGGCACAACTCTAGAACAACTCTGGCACAACTCTGGCACAACTCTGGCACAACTCTGGCACAACTCGAGCACAACTATGGCTCAACTCTGGAGCAACTCTGGCACAACACTGGATCACTTATCGCACAGTTCTGGCACAACTCCGGCACAAGTACATGACAACTCTGGCACAAATATAGCAAAGCTATGACACAACTCTTGCACAACTCTGGCACAACTGTGGAACAAGTCTAGCACAACTCTGGCACAACTTTGGCAAAACTATGGCACAACTCTGGCACATCTCTGGCATAACTCAGGCAAAACCCTGGGACATGTCTGGCAGAACTCTAGCACAACTCTGGCACAACTCTGGCACAACTCATGCAAAACTCTGGCCCAACTCTGGTACAACTCTGGCACAACCCTGGCACAGTTGTGGCACAACTCTTGCACAAGTCTGGCACATCTCTGGCACAACTCAGCGCAACTCTGGCACAACGTTTGCACAGCCCGGGCACAACTCCGGCACAACGCTGGTACAACTCTGGCACAACTCTGGCACAACTCTGGCGCATCTCTGGCAGAACTCTGGCACAACTCTGGCACAACTCTGGCACAACTCTGGAACAACTATGGCACAACCCTGGGCCAACTCTGGCCCAACTCCAATACAACTCTGGGACAACTCTGGGACAATTCTGGCACATTTATTGCACAACTCTGGCTCAACTCTGGCACAATCTCAGCATACCTCTGGCACACATCTGGCACAACTATGGCACAACTCTGGCACACCTGTGGCACAACTATGGCACAACTCGAGCACAACTATGGCACAACTCTGGAGCAACACTGGCACAACTCTGGATTTACTTTGGCACAGTTATGGCACAACATTGGCACAACTCTGGCACAGCTCTTGCACAACTCTGGCACAACTTTGGCACAATCATGGCACAACTTTAGCACAACTCTGGCACAAATGTAGCATAACTCTGGCACAGCTCTGGCACAACTCTGGCACAACTCTAGACCAAATATAGCACAGCTCTGGTACAACTTTGGCAAAAATATGGCTCAAATCTGGCACATATCTGGCACAAATCAGGCAAAACTCTGGTACAAGTCTGGCAGAACTATGGCACAACTCTGGCACAACTCTGGCACAACTCTGGCCCAACTCTAGTACAACTCTGGCACAACTGTTGCACAATTATGGCACAACTCTTGCACAAATCTGGCACAACAAAGGCACAAATCTGGGTCACCTTTGGCAGACCTCTGGCACAACTCTGGCACAACTCAGGCACAACTCTTGCACAGCTCCGGCACTACTTTGGCACAACTCTGGCACAACTATGGCAAACTCTGGCACAACTCTGGCACAACTCTGGCACAATCCTTGCACAACTCTGGCACAACTCTGGAACAAGTATGGTACAACTCTGGCACAACTCTGGCCCAACTCTGGCACAAGTGTTGCACAATCCTGGCACAACTCTTGCACAACTCTGGCACAACCCTGGCACATCTGGCATACCTATAGCACAACTCTGGGACAACTCTGGCACAGCTCCGGCACAACTCTGGCACAACTCTGGCACAACTCTGGCAGAACTCTGGCACAACTCCGGCACAACTCTGGCACAACTCTGGCAGAACTCTGGCACAACTCCGGCACAACTCTGGCACAACTCTGGCAGAACTCTGGCACAACTCCGGCACAACTCTGGCACAACTCCGGCACAACTCGGGCACAACTTTGAGTAACTCTGGGACAACTCTGGCACAACTCTGGCCCAACTCAGGCCAAACTCAGGTACAACTCTGGCACAAATCTGGCACAATTCTTGCACAAGTCTTGCACAACTCCGGCACAACTCTGGCACAACTCTGGCATACCTCTGGAAAAACTATCGCACAACTATGGTTCAACTCTGGCACACCTCTGGCACAAGTATGGCACAACTCCAGCACATCTCTGGCACAACTCTGGCACAACTCTGGCACAAACCATTGTTTCCCCTCTGAAAACTAACATTCCCAAACTATTGTTTCCCCCTCTCACCATTTGTGACTTGTGTTATGGGTTGTGAACGTTGATCACCCATACTGAAATTGTTTGGTTATGGTCAGGGACATATGCCTAGTTTGGTTGTTCGGTGTGCATAGTAGCCACATTGTGACACCACATATTTTTGTTTTTTGTCCTTTGTGGTTGCTGCATAGGATTCCATTGTCTCTCCCTCTGACCATTTGTGACTCGTGTCATGAGTTATCAATGTTGACCACACATGGACTTCCTTGGTCATAGTCAGTGACGTATGCATCCTTTGGTTGGTCACTGTGCACACTAGCCACACGGTGCCACTACTTGTTGAAGGTCCTTGTGCTTGCTAGTTGATACCTGGTGTTCCCAAACCATCGTTCTCCCCTCTGACCATTTGTGACTCGTATGGTGAGTTGTCAACGTTGACCACACACAGAAATTTGTTTTGGTCAAAGGCAGTACATATGCCTACTTTGGGCGGTCATTTTGCATGGAAGCCACACCGTGCTACTAATTATTGAAGGTCTTTGTCCTTGCTAGCTGAAAACTAATATTCGGAAACCATTGTTTCCCAATCTGACTATTTGTGACTCGTCTTATGGGTTGTGAACATTGACAACCCATATTGAAATTCTTTGGTCATGGCCAATGACATATGCCTAGTTTGGTTGTTCGGTGTGCATATAAGCCACACCGTGCTACCACGTATTGAAGTTCGTTGTCCTTTCTAGTGGATACATAGGGTTCCCAACCAATTGTCTCTCCCTCTGACCATTTGTGACTCGTGTTATGAGTTGTCAATATTGACCACACATAGTGGAATTCTTTGGTCATAGTCAGTGATGACGTATGCATCATTTGGTTGGTCACTGTGCACACTAGCCACACCGTGCCATTACTTGTTGAAGGTCTTTGTACTTGCTAGCTGAAAACTAGTGCTCCCAACCCATTGTTTTCCCCCCTGATCATTTCTGACTTGTGTTCTGAGTTTTCAACGTCGACCACACACTGTGAAATTTTGTTGCTCATGGTGAGTCGCATATGCCTACTTTGGTTTGTCACTGTACATGGTTGCCACGCTGTGTCACGACGTATTGAAGGGCTTTGTGCTTTCTAGTTGATAGAGTTCCCAAACCATTGTTACTCCATTTGACTATGTGTGACTCTTGTTGTGAGTTGTCAACGCTGACCACATGAAGTGAAATTCTTTGGTCATGGTCAATGACATATGCATGCCTTCGTTGGTCATGGTGCATGGTAGCCACACTGTGCTACTACATATTGATGGTCTTTGCACTTGCTAGTCAATAACAAGTATTCACAACCCATTGTTTCCCCCTCTGACCATTTGTAGCTCGTGTTATGAGTTTTCAAAGTTGACCACACATAGTTACATTTTTGGTCATGGTCAGTGACATATGCCTACTTTGGTTGGTCATTGTACATGGTAGCCACACCGTGCCATTACTTATTGAAGGTCCTTGTGCTTGCTTGTTGATACCTGGTGTTCCCCAACCATCGTTCCCCCCTCTGAACATTTGTGACTCGTATTATGAGTTGTCAACATTGACCACACACAGCATATTTCTTTGGTCAAAGGCAATACATATGCCTACTTTGGTCGGTCATTGTGCATGGTAGCCACACCATGCTATTACTTATTGAAGGTTGTTGTACTTGCTAGTTACAATCTATTTTTTCGAAACCATTGTTCCCCCCTCTGACCATATCTGACTCGTGTGATGGGTTGTGAACGTCGACAGCCCATATTGAATTTTTTTGGTCATGTTCAGTGACAAATGCATAGTTTGGTTGATCGGTGTGCATAGTAGCCAAACCGTGCCACTACCTATTGTCGTTATTTGACCTTTCTAGTCGATACATAGGGTTCCTAAACCATTGTCTCTCCCTCTGACCATTTGTAACTCGTGTTATGAGGTTTCAATATTGACCACACAAAGTGGACTTCTTTGGTCATATCTAGTGACGTATGCATCCTTTGGTTGGCCACTGTGCACGCTAGCCGCCCCGTACCACTACTTGTTGAAGGTATTTGTACTTGCTAGTTGATAACTAGTGTTCCCAATCTATTGTTTTCCCCTCTGACCATTTGTAACTCGTTTTATGAGTGTTGCAATGTTGTCCACACATTGTGAAGTTATGTTGGTCATGGTTAGTGGCATATGCCTACTTTGGTTTGTCACTGTACATGGTTGCTACGCCGTGTCACTACGTATTGAAGGTCTTTGTGCTTTCTAGTTGATACTTAGTGTTCGCAAACCATTGTTACCCCCTCCGACTATCTGTGACTCTTGTTGTGAGTTGTCAACGCTGACCACATGAAGTGAAGCTATTTCGTCATGGTCAGTGACATATGCATACTTTGGTTGGTCACTGTGCACGATAACCGCACTGTGCCACTGCATATTTAAGGTCTTTGTACTTGCTAGTCAATAACTAGTATTCACAAACCAATGTTTTTCCCACTAACCATTTGTGACTCGTGTTATGAGTTGTCAAAGTTGACCACACCTAGTGATGTTCTTTGGTCGTGGTCAGTGACATATCCCTACTTTGATTGGTGATTGTACATGGTAGCCACACAGTGCCACTACTTATTGAAGGTCTTTGTTCTTTCTAGTTGATACCTAGTGTTCCCAAACATCGTTCTCCCCTTTCACCATCTGTGACTCGTATTACAAGTTGTCAACGTTGACAACACACAGCAGATTTCTTTGGTCAAAGGCAGTACATATGCCTACGTTGGTCGGTCATTGTGCATGGTAGCCACACCGTGCTACTAATGATTAAAGGTCATTGTCCTTGATAGTTGAAAACTAATGATTCCAGAACCATTATTTCCCCCTCTGACCATTTGTGACTCGTGTGATGGGTTGTGACCGTTGACCACCCATACTGAATTTCTTTGGTCTTGGTCAGTGACATATGCCTAGTTTGGTTGGTTGGTGTGCACAGTGGCCACACCGTGCCACCGCGTATTGAAGTTGTTTGTCCTTTCTAGTCGATACACGGGGTTCCCAACCCATTGTCTATCCTTTTGACTACTTATGGCTCGTGTTATGAGTTGTCAACGTTGACCACACATAGTGGACTTCTTTGGTCATGGTCAGTGACGTATGCATCCTTTGGTTGGTCACCTTTCACGCTAGCCACACCGTGCAACTACTTGTTGAATGTCTTTGTACTTGCTAGTTGACAACGAGTGTTCCCAATCCATTGTTTCTCCCTTTGACCATTTGACTCGTGTTATGAGTTTCAACGTTGTCCCCACATTGTGAACCAGGCATTGCCAGGCATTCCTAGGCATTACCTAGGCATTAGCATGCATTGCCTGGCATTGCCCAGTCATTGCCAGGCATTGCCCAAGCATTGCCAAGCATTGCCCAGGCATTGCCCAGGCATTTCCCACGCATTGCACAGTTATTGCTAAGGCATTGCCAGGCATTGCCGGGCATCGATAGGAATTGCCTGGCATTGTCATGCATTTCCCGGCATTGCCATGCATTGCCTAGGCATTGCCGGGCATTGCCCAGGCATTGCCAGGAATTTCCAGGCATTGCCCAGGCATTCCTATGTCAGAAATATAAACTCAAACTCACAAGACACCAGAGAAAGTGGGATACGTCAGGATACTACCAAGATACCCACTTTGGGACTCCGTCGGCGATCACCTCCCCAAGCGAGCCGAATGGATACTGGCGGCAAGACCATTTTGTGGTAGCGGTAACTGCATCGGCGATCACCTCTCGTTGTCCACGCAACCTGGCACGAGCGGCTCAACAGCCAACCAGACGCGCCCCCATCCACGCTCCAAGACAAAAGAGCGGGATGGTGTCGCACCCGCCAAAGCAGGCAACGGGCAGAAAGCTACGACAAAAACAACGAAGACGACGGTGCGGAGCCGCGAAGCGTCTCCGCACACGGAAGCAGCAGTAGCGGCAGTAATGCGGCTCGGGCTGCGGTATTCCTACAAACCACCATATGAGGTGGTTATAAGCTAGGCTAGACATAGTACTTAAGACACCATGTATGCTTGTTCTGATTGAACCTAAGTTCACTCTATGGTTCACTCTCTCAGCGTTTCCCGCCTTCGGGTTGTGGCACACTTCCTGATCACTCCTCTCCTCGTTGTTTCCTTCCAATTATTGAGCCCGAACCTGCATGTTCTGTGGCCACATTACTCCTCTATCCCTTGTTAGAAATCACTTGTTCGCCTTCACTCACTCGCGGCCCGTCCTCGGTTGCTGTGGCTCGACCCGCTGGCGGCCCGCACTGTGGTACTGTCACCATCTTCGTCATCGCTGCCCCTCATCAAGCTTCTCTCTCAAGGCCCGGGCTATGCCTTGCCTCCACGCCATCCGTACCTTCTATTCTCAATGCTTCCGCGGTGTGGCCTTCACGCGGCCCGCATCACGCTTCCGCTCACCATCAACTCCTGACCGGCTCGTGTCATTGGGTACCGCCCCCACCTGACCACGAGTCACTGCTCATTGTCCCTCACGCTAGTGCTCTTTTCCTTTTCTGGATTTCCTCACTACTCTCGTGATTGCTGTGCTCTTCCTTTGGTCGCTGCGGCATCTCCAACAGGCTTAGCTCGCGTTGCGGTGCTGCGGATTGCCTTGTGGCTCACCCGCGCCTCGAACCGCACCCACTTCTCATGCAATAACGACCTTCGGTTTCATGACATGGTATCAGAGCGTGGCAAAAGATCCTGAGCAAATCCTCCTCCTTCATTCGCCGCTAACATCTTCAGATGCCTGACACGCCCCGCCAAAGCACACTTCACTAGCAACCGCCTCAGCAACAGCATCAAAACAACATCAGCAACTCCTGCAGCAGCCATTTGCCTGCTCAGTATCCTTTGCACTGCCCATGTGCAATGCCAAGTTGCCAAGCTCAAAGCACTCTGCTATCCCTGCACTCACCGAACCACTCCATCAATCGTCACGCCTCTACCTCATCTCCGTTAGTTAATAACATCTCACCTCTGATCCAGACCCTTCATCTGTTCACCATCCTGACCTTCATGGGATCTCTTCACTTTCTCGATCAAGCAATCACTGCAAGCGTTTCAGATATAACCTTTCCCCCATTTGCAGGCAAACATGAGCAACATTCTGAGTGCACCTGCACCTACTGTCAACTCACTGGCTTCGCTCACGATCCACCCTGTCACTAGAAATTCTCCCTCTGGCAGCTTTTCCTCCGACTATTGCTCCTCCTACCTCTCAACCTGCTAACAGTTGACCTTCTCGCCTTCCTAACCTATCTCTCCCTCTAGCTCTATTGTGCCCTCCTCAACACTCAAATCACCATCACCATCTACTTCCTTTGCATCGTTTCAAATACTTGCTCCGTCATCCACACCGTCCTCAACCACACTGGAAGTCCACGCCCGTTGTTCAACACTCTCTCATCATCCCACCGGTCCTGGCACTACATCAGCCGCTTTCTACACCCCATTGACCATCAACCCAAAAGCCCTTCCCACACACCAGCATCACTTTCAGCCCAACATCCCTCATATGCTATATCGCCACTGAACCCAACGACAGCCGTACTGCCCCTTGTCTCACCCATATACCGTAAACTCATATGTATACAGAACAAGAGCAACAGTACAACAACCCCGCATCACATCACCATCTATATCCACATCTACTCTTCACGATCACCTCTTGCTACCGCTGACAGGCCCAGTGCTTCCTCCTCTAGTTCATAACTCTCATCAACCACTCACCCAATCCTCCAAGAGCCATTATCGGAGACGTCGGCGCTGGTTGCTCAAACAACCTACCACGGACCACAACTCCATGACTCGGCAGCTACAGCCATCAGTTCACTTCACACCGACTTTATCACCCCCTTCCTTACAGATAACCCAACCAGCGAAGTTGCCCTTTCCACAACTCTATTCCACCACCTCCAACAACCGTGGACTCCTGACCAGAGATTTACCACTCTTTCGACCAACTATGTCACACATCAGCTCCATCACCCTCTCTTCGTCATTCACCAACATCCCAGCAACACTTCATGACGAGGACAGACAATAGACATCTCCTGACAGCCCAGCCTTCAATCCGTCAGCTCCACCTTTGACTCATTCATTCTCCTCCACTCAGGGGAAACAACAATCTACGAGCCGGTGATCATAACTCCACCATAATACTCTAACCTGATGACAACGTTAGTCGCCCAGATTCCTCTTCAAACTCGGAACACTGCACTTCCTCCAAAGAACTTGCCACATAAACAACACACCAACCATCCATCTCTGTCAGCACATCCGCACTACCGCCAACAAACCCTCCTCAAAGAAACCCGCTATGGCATCCCGGGTTGGTATCCCGGTGGTGGAACCCCACTAACCAATGCTCCCTCAACTCACAACCGGACCAGCCTTACAAGCAGTCCTGGTCTTATGAGTTCGGGGGCGGCTGTCAGGAATATCAACTCAAACTCACAATACATCATAGAAAGTAGGCCATGTCAGGACATTACCAAGATACCTGGCGCGAGTGGCTCAACGGCCAACCAGACGCACCCCGGTCCACGCTCCAAGACAAAAGAGCGGGATGGTGCCCTGCCGGCCAAGGCAGGCAATGGGCAGAACTATACGTTAAAAACAACGAAGCCGATGGTGCGGATCCGCGAAGTGTCTCTGCACACAGCAGCAGCAGTAGCGGCAGCAATGCGGCTGAGGCTACGGTACTCCTACAAACCACCATAGGAGGTGGTTATAGGCTATGGTAGACGTAGTACGTAAGACACCATGTATGCTTGTTCTATTTTAACCAAAGTTCGTTCTATGGTTCACTCTCTCAGTGTTGCCCGCCTTCAAGCTGTGGCACACATCCTGATCACTCCTCTCCTCGTTGTTGATTTCCAAGTGTTGAACCCGAACCTGCATGTTTTGTGGCCACACTCCTCCTCCATCCCTCGTCAGCAATCGCTCGTTTGCCTTCACTCAGTCGCAGCCCGTCCTCGGTTACTGTGGCTCGCCCCGCTGGCAGCCCCCACTTTGGTACTGCCACCATCATCATCATCGCTGCCCCTCATCAAGCTTCTCTCTCAAGGCCCGGGTTGTGCCCTGCCTCCACGCCATCCGTACATTCTATTCTCAATGCTTCCGCGCTGTGGCCGTCACGCGGCCCGGATCACGCTTCCGCTCACCATCAACTCCAGACCGGCTCGTGGCATTGGACACCGCCCCCACCAGACCACCAGTCGCTACTCATCGTCCCTCAAGCTACTGCTCTTTTCCTTTTCTGTGTTCCCTCACTACTCTCGTCATTGCTGTGCTCATGCTTTGGTCGCTGCGGCATCCCCAACAGGCTGTGCCCGCGCTTCGGTGCTGCGGCTTGCCTTGCGGCTCGCCCACGCCTCGACCGCCCCGCATCGGGGCTGGGATCGGTACTGGGATCGGGACTGGGATCGGGACTGGGATCGGGACTAGGATCAGGACTGGGATCGGACTGGGATCAGGACTGGGATCGGGACTGGGATCAGGACTGGGATCGGGACTGGGATC
>SZWC01010406.1:50102-71063 GCA_023375785.1 Penium margaritaceum | reverse complement strand
TAGGACGCAACTAGGGCGCAACTAGGGCGCAACTAGGGCGCAATTTGGGTGCGACTATGGCATTGAGGGCGCAACTAGGGTGCAACTAGGGCGCAACTAGGGTGCAAGAAGGGCGTAACTAGGGCGCAACTAGGGCACAACTAGGGCGCAACTAGGACGCAACTAGGGCGCAACTAGGACACAATTAGGGCGCAACTAGGGCCCAACTAGGGCGCAACTAGGGTGCAACTAAGGCGCAAGTAGGGCGCAAGTAGGGCACAAGTAGGGCGCAACTACGGCGCAAGTGGGGCACAACTAGGACGCAACTAGGGTGTAACTAGGGCGCAACGAGGGCGCAACAAGGGTGCAACAACGACACGGCTAGGGCGCGCCTCTGGTGCAACTAGGGCGCAACTAGGGCGCAACTATGGCGCAAGTAGGGCGCAAATAGGGCGGAACTAGTGCGCAACTAAGGCGGAACTAGGGCGCAATAAAGGCGCAACTAGGGCGCAAGTATGGCACAAGTAGGACGCAACTAGGGTGCAAGTAAGGAAAAACTAGGGCGTAGCTAGTGCCCAACTGAGGCGCAACTAGTGCGCAAATATGGCGCCAATAGGGCGTAAGTAGGGTGCAATAAGGGCGCAAGAAGGGCGCAACTAGGGCGCAACTAGGATGCATCTAGGGCGCAAGAAGGGCGCAACTAGGACGCGACTAGGGCGCAAGTAGGGCGCAGGTAGGGCGCAACTAGGGCAAAACTAAGTTGCAACTAGGGTGCAACTAGGGCACAACTAGGGCGCAACTAGGGCGCAACTAGGGCGCAACCAGGGCGCAACTAGGGCGCAACTAAGGTGCAACTAGGGCGCAACTAGGGCGCAGCAAGGGCGCAACAAGGGTGCAACTAGGGCGCAACGAGGGCGCAACGAGGGCGCAACTAGGGCGCAACTAGGGTGCAACTAGGGTGCAAGTAGGGTGCACCTAGGACGGAACTAGGGCGCAATTAGGTTGCAACTAGTGTGCAAGTTGGGCGCAGCTAGGGCGCAACTAAGGCACAACTAGGGTGCAAGTAGGACGCAACTAGGCCGCAACTAAGAGACAACTAGGGCGTAGCTAGTGCCCAACTCAGGCGCAACTAGGACGCAAATAAGCGCCAGAAGGGCGCAAGTAGGGCGGAACTAGGACACAACTAGGGCGCAACTAGGACGCAACTAGGGCACAACTAGTGCGTAACTATGGTGCAACTAGGGTGCAAGAAGGGCGCAACCAGGGTGCAACTAGGGCGCCCGGGCGCAACAGGGACGCAATTAGGGAGAAACTAGGGCGCAACTAGGGCTCAACTAGGACGCAACTAGGGCACAACTAGGGCGCAACTAGGGCACAACTAGGGCGCAACTAGGGTGCAACTAGTGCGCAACTATGGTGCAACTAGGGCGCAACTAGGGCGCGACTAGGACGCGACTTGGGCGCAACTAGGATGCCACTAGAGCGCAACAATGGCGCAACTAGGGCGCAACTAGGGCGCAACTAGGGCGCAATTAGGGCGCAACTGGGGTAAACTAGGGGGCAGCTAGGACGCAACTAGGACGCAACTAGGGTACATCTGGGACGCAACTAGGGCATAACTAGGGCGCGACTAGGGCACGACTTGGGCCCAACTAGGGCGTAACTAAGGCGCAACTAGGGTGTAACTAGGGTGTAATTTTGGCGCAAGTGGGGGCAACTAGGGCGCAACCAGGGCGCAACTAGGGCGCAACTAGGGCGCAACTAGGGTGCAACTAGGGCGCAACAAGGGTGCAACTAGGGCGCAACTAGGGCGCAACTATGGTGCAACTAGGGCGCAACTAGGGCGCAACTAAGGCGCAACTAGGGCTCAAGTAGGGCACATGTAGGACGCAACTAGGGCGCAACTAGGGTACAACTAGGGCGTAGCTAGTCCCCAACTGAGGCGCAACTAGGGCACAAGTAGGTTACAAGTTGGGCGCAAGTAGGTTGCAGCTTGTGCGCAACCAGGACACAACTAGGGCGTACCTAGGGCGCTACTAGGGTGCAACTAGGGTGTAATTAGGGTGCAACTAGGGTGCAACTAGGGCGCAAGTAGGTCACAATTAGGGCGTAGCTAGTGCCCAAGTGAGGCGCAATTAGGGCACAAGTAGGGCGCCAGTAGGGTGCAAGTAGGGTCCAATAAGGGTGCAAGAAGGGCGCAACTACGGCGCAACTAGGGCGCAACTAAGACGCAACCTGAGTGCAAGTAGGGCGCAACTAGGGCGCAAGTAGGGCACAAGTAGGGCGCAACTAGGGCACAACTAAGGCGCAACAAGAGCGCAACTAGGGCGCAACTAGGCGCAACTAGGGCACAACTAGGATGCAACTAGGGCGCAACTATAACGCAACTAGGACGCAACTAGATTGCAACTAAGGCGCAACTAGGGCGCAACTAGGGCCCAATTAGGGCGCAGGTGGGGGCAACTAGGGTGCAACTAGTGCGCAACTAGGGCGCAAGTACAGCGCAACGAGGGCGCAATGAGGGCGCAACTAGGGCGCAACTAGGGCAAAACTAGGGTGCAACTAGGGCTCAACTAGGGTGCAACTAGGGCAAAACTAGGGTGCAACTACTGTGCAAGTTGGGGGCAACTAGGGCGCAACCAAGGCACAACTAGGGCGCAAGTAGGACGCAACTAAGGGCGAAACTAGGGGACAACTAGGACGTAGCTAATGCCAAAATGAGGCGCAACTAGGACGCAAGTATGTGCCAGTAGGGCGTAGGTATGGCGCAACTAGGGCGCAACTAGGGCGCAACTAGGAAACAACTAGGGCGCAACTAGTGCGTAACTAGGGTGGAACTAGGGTGCGAGTAGGGCGTACCTAGGGCGCAACTAGGGCGCCCGGGCGCAACTAGGGCGGAACTAGGAGGCAACTAGGGCGCAACTAGAGCAAAACTAGGACGCAACTAGGGCACGACTAGGGCGCAACTAGGGCACAACTAGGGCGCAACTAGGGTGCAACTAAGGCGTAACTAGGGCGCAACTAGGGCGTAACTAGAGCGCAACTAGGGCGCAATTAGGGCGCAACTCGGGACAACTAGGGCGCAACTAGGACGCAACTAGGGTGCCACTAGGGCACAACTAGGGCACAACTAGGGGGCAACTACAGCGCAACTAGGGTGCAACTAGTGCGCAAGTAGGGCGCACATGGGACGCAACTAAGGCGCGACTAGGGCGCGACTTGGGCGCAACTAGGGCACAACTAGGGCGCAACAAGGGCGCAATTAGGGGGGAACTGGGGGCAACTAGGGCGCAACTAGGGAGCAACTAGGGCGCAACTACGTCGCAACTAGGGCGTAACTAGGGTGCAACTAGGGCGCAACTAGGGCGCAACTTGGGCATAACTATGACGCAACTAGAGCGCAACTAAGGCGCAGCTAGGGCACAACTAGGGCATAAGTAGGGCACAAGTAGAACGCAACGAATGCGCAACTAGGGTAGAACTAGGGCGTAGCTAGTGCCCAACTGAGGCGCAACTAGGGCGCAAGTACGGTGCAAGTAGGGTGCAAGTAGGGCGCAATTAGGGTACAACTAGGGTGCAAGTAGGCCGCAGGCAAGACGCAACTAGGGCGCAACTAGGGCACAATTAGGGCGTAGCAAGTACCCAACTGAGGCGCAACTAAGGCGCAAGTAGGGCGCCACTAGGGTGTGAATAGGGTGCAAGAAGGGCGCAAAAAGGGCGCAACTAGGGAGCAACTAGGGCGCAACTAAGACGCAACTAGGGTGCAAGTAGGGCGCAACTAGGTCGCAAGTATGGTGCAAGTAGGGCGCAACTAGGGCACTACTAAGGCGGAACAAGGACACAACAAGGACGCAACTAGGGCACAACTAGGGCGCAACGAAGGCGCAACTAGGGTGCAACTAGGGTGCAACTAGGGTGTAACTAGGGCGTAGCTAGAGCACAACTAGGGCGCAACTAGGGCACAACTAGGACGCATTAGGGCGCAACTAGGGCGCATCTAGGGCGCAACTAGGGCGCATCTAGGGCTTAATAAGGACGCAACTAAGGTGTAACTAGGGCGCAACTAGGGTGCAACTAGGGCGCAACAAGGGCGCAACTAGGGCGCAGCCAGGGTGCAACTAGGGTGTATATAGGGCGCAAGTAGGGCGCAAGTAGGGCGCAACTATGGCACAAGTGGGGCACAACTAGGGCGTAACAAGGGCGCAACTAGGACGTAACTTGAGCGTAATGAGGGCGTAACGAGGGAGCAACGAGGGCGCAACGAGGACGTAACAAGGGAGCAACAAGGGCGCAACAGGGCGCATCTAGGGTGCAACTAGGGTGCAACTAGGGCGTAACTAGGACGCAACTAGGGTGCAACTAGGGCGCAACTAGGGTGCAACTAGTTTGCAAGTTGGGCGCAACAAGGGTGCAACTTAGGCGCAACTTGGGCGCAAGTAGGGTGCAACTAGAGCGCAAGAAGGGCGCAACTAGGGCACAAGTAGGGTGCAACCAGGACGCAACTAGAGCGCAACTAGGGCGCAACTAGGGTGCAACTACGGCGCAACTAGGGTGCAACTAGTGTGCAGGTTCAGTGCAACTAATGCGCAACTAAGGCGCAACAAGCGCGCAAGTAGGGTGCAAGTAGGACGCAACTAGATCGCAACTAGGGCACAACTACGGCGTAGCTAGTGCCCTACTAAGGCACAACTAGGGTGCAAATAGGGTACCAGTAGGGCGCAAGTAGGGTGCAATAAGGGCGCAAGTAGGGTGCAACTAGGGCGCAACTAGGGCACAACTAGGACGCAACTAGGGCGCGACTAGCGTGCAGCTAGGGTGCAACTAGGGCGCAACTAGGGCGCAACTAGGGCGCAACTAGGATGCACGTAGGCCGTAACTAGGGCGCAACTAGGGCGCAACAAGGGCGCAACAAGGGCGCAACTAGGGCCAAAGTAGGGCGCTAGTAGGGCACAAGTAGGGCATAGTTATGGCGGAACTGGGGTACAACTAGGGCGAAAATGGGGCGCAACTAGGGCGCAACAAGGGCGCAACAAAGGCGCAACAAGGGCGCAACAAGGGCGCAACTTGGGCGCAACTAGGGCGCAACTAAGGCGCAACTAGGGCGCAACTAGGGTGCAACTAGGGTGCAACTAGGACGCAGCTAGGGGGCAACTAAGGCGCAACTAGGGTGCAACAAAGGCGCAACTAGGGCGTAAGTATGGCACAAGTAGGACGCAACTAGGGTACAACTAGGGCGCAGCTCTTGCCCAACTGAGGCGTAACTAGGGCACAAATAGGGCGCCAATAGGGCGTAAGTAGGGTGCAACAAGGGCGTAAGAAGGGCGCAATTATGGCGCAACTAGGACGCATCTACGACGCAAGCAGGGTGGAACAATGGCGCGACGAGGGTGCAAATAGGGCGCTGGTAGGGTGCAACTAGGGCGCTGGTAGGGTGCAACTAGGGCATGACTAAGGCGCAACTAGGGCGAAACTAGGGCGCAACTAGGGCGCAACGAGGACGCAACTAGGGCGCAACTAGGGTGCAACTAGGGCGCAAATAGGGCGCAACTAGGGCACAACTAGGGTGCAACTAGGGCGCAACTAGGGTGCAACTAAGGTGCAACGAGGGCGCAATGAGGGTGCAACTAGGGCACAACTAGGGCGCAACTAGGGCGTAACTAGGCGCAACTAGGGCGCAACTAGGGTGCAACTAGTGCGTAACTAGGGTGCAACTAGGGTGCAAGTAGGGCACAACTAGGTTGCAACTAGGGCGCCCGGGCGCAAGAAGGGCGAAACTAGGGGGCAACTGGGGAGTAGAAACCAAAGCCGGGTCACAGAAACTAAAGCCTGGTCACATAAACCAAAGCCGGGTCACGGACATCAAAGCCAGGTCACAGAAACCAAAGCCGGGTCACACAAACCAGCGCCGGGTCACAGAAACCAAAGCCGGGTCACAGAAACCAAATCCGGGTCACATAAACCAAAGCCGGGTCACATAAAGCAAAGCCCAGTCACCGAAACCAATGTCGGGTCACACAAACCAATGCCGGGTCACAAAAACCAAAGCCGGGTCACACAAACCAAAGACGGGTCACAGAAACCAAAGCCAGGTCACAGAAATCAAAGCCGGGTCACAGAACCCAAAGCCAGGTCACAGAAACCAAACCTGGGTCACAAAAACCAACGCCAAGTCACAGAAATCTAAGCCAGGTCACAGAAACCAAAGCCGGTCCACATACACCAAAGCCGGGTCACAGAAACCAAAGCCACGTCACAGAAGCCAAAGCCGGGTCACAAAAACCAAAACCGGGTCACAAAAACTAAAGCCTGGTCACAACCCCAAAACCGGGTAACACAAACAAAACCCGGGTCACAGAAATCAAAGCCGATTCAAGGAAACCAAAGCCGGGTCACAGAAACCAAAGCCAGGTCACAGAAACCAGCGCCGGGTCACACAAGACAAAACTGGGTCACAGAAACCAAAGCCCGGTTACAGAACCCAAAGCCGGATCACAGAATTCAAAGCCGGTACACAGAAACCAAAGCCAGGTCACAGAAACCAAAGCCGGGTAACAGAAACCAAAGCCAGGTCACGGAAACCAAAGCCAGGTCACAAAAAACAAAAACGGTTCATACAAACCAATGCCAGGTCACATAAACAAAAGCCAGGTCACAGAAACAATAGCCAGGTCACAGAAACAGAAGCCGGGTCACATAAACCAATGCTCGGTCACAGAAACCAACGCCAGGTCGCAAAAACCAAAGCCGGGTCACAGAAACCAAAGACGGGTCACTGAAACCAAAGCCGGGTAACAGAAACCAAGGCCGCGTCACATAAACCAAAGCCAGGTCATAAAGGGTGCAAAGCCAGGTCACAGAAACCAAAGACGAGTCACAGAAACCAAAGCCGGATCACAGAAACCAAAGTCAGGTCACAAAAACCAAAGCCATGTCACACAATCCAAAGCCGGGTCACAGAGGGTCCAAAGCCGGGCCACAGAAACCAAAGATGAGTCATAGAAACCAAAGCCGGGTCACAGAAACCAAAGCCGGATTAGAGAAACCAAAGCCGGGTCACAGAAACCAAAGCCGGGTCACAGCAACCAAAGCCGGGTGACAGAGGGTCCAAAGCCGGGTCACAAAAACCAAAGACGAGTCACAGAAACCAAAGCCAGGTCACAGAAACCAAAGCCAGGTCAAAACAACCAACGCCGGATTACATAAATCAAAGCCGGGTCACAAAAATCAAAGCCGGGTCACATAAACCAAAGCGGGGTCACAGAAACCAAAGCCGGGTCACAGACACCAATATCGGGTCACCGAAACCAGAGCCGGGTCACAGAAACCACAGTCGGGTCACAAAAACCAAAGCCGGATCAGAAAAAACAAAGCGGGGTCGTAGCAACCAAAGCTAGGTCACAGAAACAAAAGCCGGGTCACAGAAACCAAAGCCGGGTCACAGAGACCAAAGCCGGGTCACAAAGACCAAAGCCATTTAACAAAAACCAAAGCCCGGATCACATAAACAAAAACCGGGTCACTGAAACCCAAGCCGGGTCACAGAAACCAATGCCGGGTCACATTAACCAAAGCCAAATCACAGAAACCAAAGCCGGGTCACACAAACCAAAGCTGGGTCACAAAACCAAAGCCTGGCCACAAAAACCAAAGCCGGGTCACATAAACCAAAGCCAGATCACAGAAACCGAAGTGCGATCACAGTAACCAAAGTTTGGGTAACAGTAACCAAAGCCGGGTCACAGAACCCAAAGCTGCGTCACAGAAACCAAAGCCGGGTCACAGAAATCAAAATCGGGTCACAGAAACCAAAGCCGGTACACATACACCAAAACCGGGTCACATAAACCAAAACCGGATCACATAAACCAAGGCCGGGTCAAAGAAACCAAATCCTGGTCACATGAACCAAAGCCGGATCACACAAACAAAAGCCGGGTCACAGAAATCAAAGCCGATTCAAAGAAACCAAAGCCGGGTCAATGAAACCAATGCCGGGTCACAGATGCCAAAGCCGGGGCACAAAAACCAAAGCCGGGTCACAAAAACCAAAGCCGGGTCACATAACCCAAAACCAGGTCACATAAATCAAAATGGGGTGAAAGAAACCAAAGCCGGGTCACAAAAACCAAAGCCGGGTCACAAAAACCAAAGCCGGGTCACATAACCCAAAACCAGGTCACATAAATCAAAATGGGGTGAAAGAAACCAAAGCCGGGTCACAAAAACCAAAGCCGGGTCATAGAAACCAAAGCCAGGTCACGGAAACAAAAGCCGGGTCACATAAACCAAAACCGAGTCATAGAAACCAAAGCTGGGTCACATAAGCAAAAGCCGCGTCACAAAAACCAAACACGGGTCACATAAACCAAAGCCAGGTCATAGAAACCAAAGCCGGGTCACAAAAGCCAAAGCTGGGTCACAAAAACCAAAGCTGGGTCACAGAAGCCAACGCCGGGTCACAAAAACCAAAGCCGGGTCACAGAAACCACAGCCGGGTCACAGAAACCAAAGTCGGGTCACATAAGCCAAAGTCGAGTCACAAAAAACCAAAGCCGGGTCACAGAAAACAAAGCCGGGTCACAGAAACCGAATCCGGGTCACAAAAACCAAAGTCGGGTCACAGAAACCAAAGCCAGGTCACGGAAACCAAAGCCGGGTCACAAAAACCAAAGCCGGGTCACAGAAACCAAAGCCGGGTCACAGAAACCAAAGCCGGGTCACAAAAACAAAAGCCGGGTCACAAAAACTAAAGCCGGGTCACAGAAACCAAAGCCGGGTCACAAAAACCAAAGCTGGGTCACAAAAACCAAAGCCGGGTCACAGAAGCCAACGCCGGGTCACAAAAACCAAAGCCGGGTCACAGAAACCAAAGCCGGGTCACAGAAACCAAAGCCGGGTCACAGAAACCAAAGCCGGGTCACGGAAACCGAAGCTGGGTCACAGAAACCAACGCCGGGTCACAATAACCAATGCCGAAACACAGAAACCATAGATGGGTCACAGAAACCAAGGGTCACAAGAACCAAAGACGGGTCACAAAAAACAAAGCCGGGTCACAAAAACCAAAGCCGGGTAACACATATCCAAGCTGGGTCACATAAACCAAAGCCGGGTAACAGAGGGTCCAAAGCCGGGTCACATAAACCTAAGACGAGTCACATAAACCAAAGCAAGGTCACAGAAACCAAAGCTGGGCTACATAAACCAAAGCTAGGTCAGAGAAACCAAAGCGGGGTTACAGAGGGTCCAAAGCCGGGTCACAGAAACCAAAGACGAGTCACAGAATCCAAAGCCGGGTCACAGAAACCAAAGTCGGGTCAACAAAACCAAAGCCGGACTACAGGAACCAAAGCCGGGTCACAGAAACCAAAGCCGGGTGACACGGGGTCCAACGATGGGTCACAAAAACCAAAGACAAGTCACAGAAACCAAAGCCGGGTCACAGAAACCAAAGCCAGGTCACGGAAACCAAAGCCGGATTACAGAAACCAAAGTCGGGTCAGAGAAACCAAAGTTGGGTCACAAAAACAAACGCTGGGTCACAGAAACAAAAGCCGGGTCACAGAAACCAGAGTCGGAACATAGAAAGCAAAGCCGGATCACAAAAACCGAAGCGGGTCACAACAACCAAAGCCGGTCAGAGATACCAAAAACGGGGCACAGAAACCAAAGCAGATCACAGAGACGAAAGCCGGGTCACAGACAGCAAAGCCGGGTCACGGAAACCAAAGCCGGGTCACAAAAACCAAAGCCGGGTCACAGAAATCAAAGCCAGGTCACTGAAACCAAAGCCAGATCACAGAAACCAAAGTCGGATCATTGAAACTTAAGCCGGGTGACAGAAATCAAAGCCGGGTCACATAAACCAAAGCCGGGTCACAGAAACCAAAGCCGGGTCATTGAAACCAAAGCCGAGTCACAGAAACCAAAGTCGGATCATTGAAACTTAAGCCGGGTGACAGAAATCAAAGCCGGGTCACATAAACCAAAGCCGGGTCACAGAAACCAAAGCCGGGTCATTGAAACCAAAGCCGAGTCACAGCAACCAAAGCCGGGTCACAGAAACCAATGCGGGGTCACAGAAACAAAAGCCGAGTCACGGAAAACAAAGCCGGGTCACAATAACCAAAGCCGGTCACAGAAACCAAATCCAGGTCAGAGAAACAAAAGCTGGGTCACATAAACCAAAGCCGGGTCACAAAAACCAAAGCCGGGTCACAGAAACCAAAGTCGAGTCACAGAAACCAATGCCGGGTCACAGAAAGCATAGCCAAGTCACGGAAACCAAAGCCGGGTCACAGAAACCAAAGCCGGGTCACAGAATCCAAAGCCAGATCACAGGCACATAAGCCGGGTCACAGCAACCAAAGCCAGGTCACAGAATCAAAGTCGGGTCAAAGAGACCAAAACCAGGTCACAGAACCCAAAGTGGGGTCTCAAAAACCAAAGCCGGGTCACAGAAACCAAAGCCAGGTCACAGAAACCAACGCCGGGTCCCAGAAACCAAAGCCGGGTCACGAAAACCAAAGCCGGGTCACAAAACCAAAGCCAGGTCATAGAAACTTAAGCCGGGTCAGAGAAACCAAAGCCGGGTCACAGAAACCAAAGCCAGGTCACATAAACCAAATCCGGGTCACATAACCCAGAGCCAGGTCATAGAAACCTAAGCCGGGTCACAGAAACGAAAACCGGGTCACAGAAACCAAAGCCGGGTCACAGAAACTAAAGCCGGGTCACAGAAACTAAAGCCGGGTCACGGAAACCAAAGCCGGGTTACTGAAACAAAAGCCGGGTCACAGAAACCAAAGCAGGGTCACAGAAAGCAAAGCCCGGTCACGAAAACCAAAGCTGGGTCACAGAAACCAAAGCTGGGTCACAGAAAGAAAAGCCCGGTCACGAAAACTGAAGCCGGGTCACAGAAACCAAAGCCGGGTCACATAAACCAAAGCCATGTCACAGAAACCAAAGCCGGGTCATTGAAACCAAAGCAAGGTGACAGAAACCAAAGCCGGGTCACAGCAACCCAAGCCGGGTCACAGAAACCAAAGCCGGGTCACAGAAACAAAAGCCAAGTCACAGAAAACAAAGCCGGGTCACAGAAAGCAAATCCGGGTCACACAAACCAAAGCCGGGTCACAGACCCGGCTTTGGTTTCTCTGACTCGGCTTTGGTTTCTCTGACCCGGCTTTGGTTTCTCTGATCCGGCTTTGGTTTCTCTGACCTGGCTTTGGTTGCTGTGACCCGGCTTTGGTTTCTGTGACATGGCTTTGGTTTGCTATGACCCGGCCTTAGATTCTGTGACTCGGCTTTGGTTTCTGTGACTTGGCTTTGGTTTCTGTTACATGGCTTTGGTTTTTGTGACCTGGTTCTGGTTTCTGTAATCTGGCTTTGCTTTCTGTCACTGGCGTTGGTTGTTGTGACCCGACTTTGGTTTCTATGTCCCAGCTTTGGTTTCTGTGACCCGGCTTTGGTTTCTGTGACCGCCTTTGGTTTTTGTGACTCGTCTTTGGTTTCTGTGACCCGGCTTTGGACCCTCTGTGACCCGGCTTTGGGTTTTGTGACCCGTCTGTGGTTTCTGTGACCTGGCTTTGGTTTCTGTCATCCGGCTTTAGTTTCTATGACCCGGCTTTCGTTTACTTGACATAGCTTTGGTTTCTGTGACTCGTCTCTGGTTTCTGTGACCCGGCTTTGGACCCTCTGGGACCAGGCTTTGGTTTCTGTGACCTGGCTTTGGTTTTTGTGACCCGGCTTTGGTGTTCGTGACCCGGCTTTGGTTTCTATGACCTGTCTTTGGTTTCTGCTACCCGGCTTTGGTTTTTGTGACCCGCCGTTGGTTTCTCTGACCCAGCTTTGGTTTCTGTGACCCGGCTTTGGTTTTTGTGACCCGGCTTTGGTTTCTGTGACTCGGCTGTGGTTTCTGTGACCCGGCTTTGGTTTTTGTGACCCGGCTTTTGTTTATGTGACCCGGCTTTGGTGTCTGTGACCCGGCTTTGTTTTATGTGACTTGGGTTTTGTTTCTGTGATCCAGCTTTGGATCTATGACCCGGCTTTGGTTTTAATGACCCGGCTTTGATTTCTGGGACCCGGCTTTGGTTTCCGTGACTCGTCTTTGGTTTTTTTTGACCCGGCTTTGGACCCACTCTGACCCGGCTTCGGTTTCTGTGACCCGGCTTAGGTTTCTCTGACCCGGCTTTGGTTTCTATGACCTGGCTTTGGTTTCTGTAACCCAGCTTTGGTTTGTGTGGCCTAGCTATGCTGTCTGTGACCCGGCTTTGTTTTATGTGACTTGGGTTTTGTTTCTGTGATCCAGCTTTGGATCTATGACCCGGCTTTGGTTTTAATGACCCGGCTTTGATTTCTGGGACCCGGCTTTGGTTTCCGTGACTCGTCTTTGGTTTTTTTTGACCCGGCTTTGGACCCACTCTGACCCGGCTTCGGTTTCTGTGACCCGGCTTAGGTTTCTCTGACCCGGCTTTGGTTTCTATGACCTGGCTTTGGTTTCTGTAACCCAGCTTTGGTTTGTGTGGCCTAGCTATGCTGTCTGTGACCCGGCTTTGTTTTATGTGACTTGGGTTTTGTTTCTGTGATCCAGCTTTGGATCTATGACCCGGCTTTGGTTTTAATGACCCGGCTTTGATTTCTGGGACCCGGCTTTGGTTTCCGTGACTCGTCTTTGGTTTTTTTTGACCCGGCTTTGGACCCACTCTGACCCGGCTTCGGTTTCTGTGACCCGGCTTAGGTTTCTCTGACCCGGCTTTGGTTTCTATGACCTGGCTTTGGTTTCTGTAACCCAGCTTTGGTTTGTGTGGCCTAGCTATGCTGTCTGTGACCCGGCTTTGTTTTATGTGACTTGGGTTTTGTTTCTGTGATCCAGCTTTGGATCTATGACCCGGCTTTGGTTTTAATGACCCGGCTTTGATTTCTGGGACCCGGCTTTGGTTTCCGTGACTCGTCTTTGGTTTTTTTTGACCCGGCTTTGGACCCACTCTGACCCGGCTTCGGTTTCTGTGACCCGGCTTAGGTTTCTCTGACCCGGCTTTGGTTTCTATGACCTGGCTTTGGTTTCTGTAACCCAGCTTTGGTTTCTGTGACCGGGCTTTGGTTTCTGTGACCCATATTTGGTTTCTATGACCCGGCTTTGGTTTTGTGACCCGGCTTTGGTTTTAATGACCCGGCTTTGATTTGTGGGACCCGGCTTTGGTTTCTCTGACCCGGCTTTGGATTCTGTGACCCTTCTTTGGTTTCTGTGACCTTACTTTGGTTCATGTGACCCGGCTTTGGTTCTGTGACGTGGCTTTGGTTGCTGTGACCCAGCTTATGTTTCTGTGATCCGGCTTTGGATTCTGTGACCCGGCTTTGGTTTCTGTGACCCGGCTGTGGTTTCTGTGATGGGGCTCTGGTTTCTGTGCTCCGGCTTTGGTTCGTTGACCCGGCTTTGGTTTATGTGACCCGGCTTTGGTTTGTGTGACCCGGCTTTGGTGTCTGTGACCCGGCTTTGGTTTCTATGACCCGGCTTTGGTTTCTGTGACCTGGCTTTGGTTTCTGTGAATTGACTTTGGTTTCTGTTACCTGGCTGTGGTTTATGTGACCCGGCTTTGGTTTCTGTGACCCGGCTTTGGTTTCTATGACCCGGCTTTGGTTTCTGTGACCCGGCTTTGGTTTGTGTGACCCGGCTTTGGTGTCTGTGACCCGGCTTTGGTTTCTATGACCCGGCTTTGGTTTCTGTGACCCGGCTTTGGTTTGTGTGACCCGGCTTTGGTGTCTGTGACCCGGCTTTGGTTTCTATGACCCGGCTTTGGTTTCTGTGACCCGGCTTTGGTTTGTGTGACCCGGCTTTGGTGTCTGTGACCCGGCTTTGGTTTCTATGACCCGGCTTTGGTTTCTGTGACCTGGCTTTGGTTTCTGTGAATTGACTTTGGTTTCTGTTACCTGGCTGTGGTTTATGTGACCCGGCTTTGGTTTCTGTGACCCGGCTTTGGTTTCTGTGAACCGGCTTTTGTTTCTCTGACCTGGCTTTGGTTTTTGTGGCCCGGCTTTGGTTTGTGTGACCCGGCTTTGGTTTCTGTGACCCGGCTTTGGTTTCTGTGAACCGGCTTTTGTTTCTCTGACCTGGCTTTGGTTTTTGTGGCCCGGCTTTGGTTTGTGTGACCCGGCTTTGCTTTGCGTGACCCGGCTTTGTTTTCTGTGACTTGGGTTTTGTTTCTGTGGTCCAGCTTTGGATCTATGTCCCGGCTTTGGTTGCTGTGACCCGTCTTTGGTTTCTGTGACCCAGCTTTGGTTTCAATGACCCGGGTTTGGTGAGCTGGCTTTGGTTTCTGTGACCCAGCTTTGATTTATGTGAACCGGCTTGTATTTTTATGACCCGGCTTTTGTTTTCTGTGACCCGGCTTTTGTTTCTGTGACCCGGCTTTGGTTACTGTGACCCAGCTTTGGTTACTATGATCCGGCTTCGGCTTCTGTGATCTGGCTTTTGTTTCTGTGCACCAGCTTTGGTTTTTGTGGCCAGGCTTGTCTTCTGTGACCCGGCTTTGGTTTGTGTGACCCGGCTCTGGTTTCTGTGATCCGGCTTTGGTTTATGTGACCCAGCTTTGGTTTATGTGACCCGGCCTTCGTTTCTATGACCCGGCTTTGGTTTTTGTGTCCCGGCTTTGGTTTCTGTGACCCGGCTTTGGTGTCTGTGACCCGGCTTTGGTGTATGTGACCCGGCTTTGGTCTCTGTGACATGCCTTTAATTTTTGTGACCCTGTTTTGGTTTCTGTGACCCGGCTTTGGTTTATGTGACCCAGCTTTTGATATTGTGACCCGGCGTTGGTTTCTGTGACCCCGCTTTGGTTTTTGTGTCCCGGCTTTGGTTGCTGTGACCCAGCTTATGTCTCTGTGATCCGGCTTGGGTTTCTATGGCCCGGCTTTGGTTCATGTGACCCAGCTTTTGATATTGTGACCCGGCGTTGGTTTCTGTGACCCCGCTTTGGTTTTTGTGTCCCGGCTTTGGTTGCTGTGACCCAGCTTATGTCTCTGTGATCCGGCTTGGGTTTCTATGGCCCGGCTTTGGTTCATGTGACCCAGCTTTTGATATTGTGACCCGGCGTTGGTTTCTGTGACCCCGCTTTGGTTTTTGTGTCCCGGCTTTGGTTGCTGTGACCCAGCTTATGTCTCTGTGATCCGGCTTGGGTTTCTATGGCCCGGCTTTGGTTCATGTGACCCAGCTTTTGATATTGTGACCCGGCGTTGGTTTCTGTGACCCCGCTTTGGTTTTTGTGTCCCGGCTTTGGTTGCTGTGACCCAGCTTATGTCTCTGTGATCCGGCTTGGGTTTCTATGGCCCGGCTTTGGTTCATGTGACCCAGCTTTTGATATTGTGACCCGGCGTTGGTTTCTGTGACCCCGCTTTGGTTTTTGTGTCCCGGCTTTGGTTGCTGTGACCCAGCTTATGTCTCTGTGATCCGGCTTGGGTTTCTATGGCCCGGCTTTGGTTCATGTGACCCAGCTTTTGATATTGTGACCCGGCGTTGGTTTCTGTGACCCCGCTTTGGTTTTTGTGTCCCGGCTTTGGTTGCTGTGACCCAGCTTATGTCTCTGTGATCCGGCTTGGGTTTCTATGGCCCGGCTTTGGTTCATGTGACCCAGCTTTTGATATTGTGACCCGGCGTTGGTTTCTGTGACCCCGCTTTGGTTTTTGTGTCCCGGCTTTGGTTGCTGTGACCCAGCTTATGTCTCTGTGATCCGGCTTGGGTTTCTATGGCCCGGCTTTGGTTCATGTGACCCAGCTTTTGATATTGTGACCCGGCGTTGGTTTCTGTGACCCCGCTTTGGTTTTTGTGTCCCGGCTTTGGTTGCTGTGACCCAGCTTATGTCTCTGTGATCCGGCTTGGGTTTCTATGGCCCGGCTTTGGTTCATGTGACCCAGCTTTTGATATTGTGACCCGGCGTTGGTTTCTGTGACCCCGCTTTGGTTTTTGTGTCCCGGCTTTGGTTGCTGTGACCCAGCTTATGTCTCTGTGATCCGGCTTGGGTTTCTATGGCCCGGCTTTGGTTCATGTGACCCAGCTTTTGATATTGTGACCCGGCGTTGGTTTCTGTGACCCCGCTTTGGTTTTTGTGTCCCGGCTTTGGTTGCTGTGACCCAGCTTATGTCTCTGTGATCCGGCTTGGGTTTCTATGGCCCGGCTTTGGTTCATGTGACCCAGCTTTTGATATTGTGACCCGGCGTTGGTTTCTGTGACCCCGCTTTGGTTTTTGTGTCCCGGCTTTGGTTGCTGTGACCCAGCTTATGTCTCTGTGATCCGGCTTGGGTTTCTATGGCCCGGCTTTGGTTCATGTGACCCAGCTTTTGATATTGTGACCCGGCGTTGGTTTCTGTGACCCCGCTTTGGTTTTTGTGTCCCGGCTTTGGTTGCTGTGACCCAGCTTATGTCTCTGTGATCCGGCTTGGGTTTCTATGGCCCGGCTTTGGTTTCTCTGACCCGGCTTTGGTCTCTGTGACATGCCTTTAATTTTTGTGACCCGGTTTTGGTTTCTGTGACTCGTCTTTGGTTTTTTTTGACCCGGCTTTGGACCCACTGTGACCCGGCTTTGGTTTCTATGACCCGGCATTGGTTTATGTAATCCGGGTTTAGTTTATGTGACCCGGCTTTGGTTTCTGTGACCCGGCTTTAGTTTCTGTAATCCGGCTTTGGTATGTGTGACCCGGCTTTGGTTTGTGTGACTCGTCTTTGGTTTCTGTGATCCGGCTTTGGACCCTCCGTGACCCGGCTTTGGTTTCTGTGACCCCGCTCTGGTTGCTGTGACCCGGCTTTTGTTTCTGTGACCTGGCTTTGGTTTCTGTGACGCGGCTTTGGATTCTGGGACCCGGCTCTGGTTTCTATGACCCGACTTTGGTTTTTGTAACACGGCTTTGATTTTTGTGACCAGGTTTTGGTTTCTGTGACCCGGCTTTGGTTTATGTGACCTGGCTTTGGTTTCTATGACTCGGCTTTGGGTTCTGTGACCTGGCGTTGGTTTCTTTGAGTCGGCTTTGATTTACGTGACCCGGCTTTTGTTTGAGTGAACTGGCTTTGGTGTTTGTGGACCGGCTTTGGTTTCTGTGACCCGGCTTCGGTTTCTGTGACTTGGCTTCGGTTTCTGTGACCCATATTTGGTTTCTGTGACCCAACCTTGGCTTTGGTTTCCATGACCCAAAACCGGGTGACAGAAACCAAAGCCGGGTCACAAGAACCAAAACCGGTTCACAAAAATCAAAGCCGATCCACAGAAACCAAAGCCGGGTCAGAGAAACCAAAGGGGGGTCACAGAAACCAAAGCCGGGTCACACAAAGGAAAGCCGGATCACAGAAACAAAATCCGGGTCACAGAAACCAAAGCCGGGTCACAAAAACCAAAGCCAGTCACAGAAACCAAAGCCGGATCAGAGAAACCAAAGCCGGGTCACATAAACCAAAGCCGGGTCATAAAAACCAAAGCCACGTGACAGAAACCAATACCGGATCATTTAAACCAGAGCCAATAAACAAAAACCAAAGATATGTCACAGAAACCAAAGCCAAGTCACATACACCAAAGCCGAGTCAGAGAATCAGGGGCCGGGTCATAGCAAACCAAAGCCAGGTCACAGAAACCAAAGCCAGGTCATAGAAACCAAAGCCGGGTCACAGAAACCAAAGCCAGGTCACACAATCCAAAGCCGGGTCACTGAAACCAAAGCTGGGTCACAGAAACCAAAGCCGGGTCATAAAAACTAAAAGCCGGGTCATAGAAACCAAAGCGGGTCACAGAAACCAAAGCCAAGTCACAAAAACCTAAACCGGGTCACACAAAGCAAAGCCGGTCCACAGACACCAAAGCAGGGTCACAGAAACCAAAGCCGGGTCACATAAACCATAGTCGGGTCACAGAATCCAAAGCCAGTTCACAGAAACCAAAGCCTGGTCACAGAAACGAAAGCCGGGTCACACAAACAAAAGCCGGGTCACAGCAATCAAAGCTGATTCAAAGAAACCAAAGCCGGGTCACATAAACCAAAGCAGGGTCACAGAAACCAAAGCCAAGTCACACAAACCAAAGCCGGGTCACATAAACCAAAGCCGGGTCACAGAAACCAAAGCCGGGTCACAGAAATCAAAGCCGGGTCAGAAAAATTCAAAGCCGGGTCAAAGAAACCAAAGCTGGGTCACAGAAACCAAAGCCGGGTCACATAAGCCAAAGCCGGGTCACAGAAACCAAAGCCAGGTCACGGAAACCAAAGCCGGGTCACATAAACCAAAACCGGGTCATAGAAACCAAAGCCGGGTCACATAAGCAAAAGCCGGGTCACAGAAACCAAAGCAAGGTCACAGAAACCAAAGCCGGGTCACATAAACCAAAGCTAGGTCAGAACACCCACCGCCGGGTTGCAAAATACAAAGCCGGTTCACAGAAACCAAATACCGGTCACTGAAACCAAAGCCGGGTAACAGAAACCAAAGCCGGGTCACAGAAACCAGAGCCGGGTCATAGAGGGTCCAAAGCCAGGTCACATAAACAAAAGCCGGGTCACAAAAGCCAAAGCAGGGTCAAAGTATCCAAAGCCAGGTCACAGAAACCAAAGCTGGGTCACAGAGGGTCCAAAGCCGGGTCACAACAACCAAAGACGAGACACAGAAACCAAAGCCGGATCACAGAAAACCAAGCCGTGTAAGAAAAAAAATCCGGATTATAGAAACCAAGGCCAGGTCACAGAAACCAAAGACGGGTCACAAACACCAAAGCCGGATGACATTGGGTCTAAAGCCGGGTCACAAAAACCAAAAACGAGTCACATAAACCAAAGCCGGGTCAGAAAAACTAAAGCCAGGTAAAAAAAACCAAAGCCAGATTACAGAAACCAAAGCCGGGTCAGAGAAACCAAAGCCGAGTCACAGAAACCAAAGCCGTGACGTTGAAACCAAAGCCGGGTCACATAAACCAAAGCCGGGTCACAGAAACCAAAGCCGAGCCACAAAAACCACAATGGGGTCACAGAACCCAAAGCCAGATCAGAAAACCCAAAGCGGGGTCACAGAAACCAAAGCCGGGTCACACACACCAAAGCCCGGTCACGGAAACCAAAGCCGGGTCACAGAAACCAAAGCCGGGTCACAGAGACCAAAGCCGGGTCACAAACACCAAAGCCGGTTCACATAAACCAAACAAGGTCACAGAAGCCAAAGCCGGGTCACTGAAACCAAAGCCAGGTCACATGAACCACAGCCGAGTCACATAAACCAAAGCCCGATCACAGAAACCAGAGCCGGGTCACACACACCAAAGCCAGGTCACGGAAACCAAAGCCTGGCCGCAAAAACCAAAGCCGGGTCACAGAAACCAAAGCCGGATCACAGAAACCGAAGCCGGATGACAGTCACCACAGCTTGGTCACAAAAACCAAAGCCGGATCACAAAAACCAAAGCGGGGTCACAAAAACCAAAGCCGGATCACAAAAATCAAAGCCGGGTCACATAAACCATAGCCGGGTCACAGAAACCAAAGCCGGGTCATTGAAACCAAAGCCGGGTAACAAAAGCCAAAGCCGGGTCACACCAACCAAAGCCGGGTCACATAAACCAAAGCCGGGTCACAGAAATAAAAGCCGAGTCACGGAAAACAAAGCGGGGTCATAGAAACCAAAGCCGGGTCACGAAAACCAAAGCCGGGTCACAAAACCAAAGCCGAGTCATAGAAAGTTAAGCCGGGTCAAAGAAATTAAAGCCGGGTCACAGAAACCAAAGACACGTCACAGAAACCAAAGCCGGGTGACAGAACCCAAAGCCGGGTCATAGAAACCAAAACCGGGTCACAGAAACAAAAACCGGGTCACAGAAACCAGAGCTGGGTCACATAAACTAAAGCCGGGTCACAGAAACTAAAGCCGGGTCACGGAAACCAAAGCCGGGTCACTGAAACCACCAAAGCCCGGTCACGGCCAAAGCCGGTTCACAGAAACCAAAGCCGGGTCACAGAAACCAAAGCCGGGTCACAAAAACCAAAGCTGGGTCACAGAAACCAAAGCCGGGTAACAAAAAGAAAAGCCGGGTCACGAAAACCAAAGCCGGGTCACAGAAACCAAAGCCGGGTCACATTAACCAAAGCCGTGTCACAGAAACCAAAGCCCGGTGATTGAAACCAAAGCCAGGTCACAGAAACCAAAGCCGAGTCACAGCAACCAAAGCCGGGTCACAGAAACCAAAGCCAGGTCACAGAAAACAAGGCCAGGTCACAGAAAGCATGGCCGGGTCACACAAACCAAAGCCGGGTCACTGACCCGGCTTTGGTTTCTCTGCCCCGGCTTTGGTTTCTCTGACCCGGCTTTGGGTTTTCTGATCTGGCTTTGGTTTCTTTGACCCGGCTTTGTTTTCTGTGACCCGGCTTTGGTTTCCGTGACCTGGGTTTGGTTTGCTATGACCCGGCTCTGGATTCTGTGACTCGGCTTTGGTTTCTGTGTCTTGGCTTTGGTTTCTGTGACATGGCTTTGGTTTTTGTGACCTGGTTCTGGTTTATGTAATCCGGCTTTGGTTTTTGTCACTGGCTTTGGTTTTTGTGACCCGGCTCTGGTTTCTATGACCCAGCTTTGGTTTCTGTGACCAGGCTTTGGTTTCCATGACCGCCTTTGGTTTCCGTGACTCGTCTTTGGTTTCTGTGACCTGGCTTTGGACCCTCTGTGACCCAGCTTTGGTTTCTGTGACCCGTCTTTGGTTTCTGTGACCCGGCTTTGGATTCTGTCATCCGGCTTTAGTTTCTATGACCCGGCTCTGGTTTCTGTGACACGGCTTTGGTTTATATGACTCGTCTTTGGTTTCTGTGACCCGGCTTTGGACCCTATGTGACCCGGATTTGGTTTATGTGACCTGGATTTGGTTTTTGTGACCCGGCTTTGGTTTCTGTGACCGGGCTTTGGTTTCTATGACCCGTCTTTGGTTTCTGTGACCCGGCTTTGGTTTTTGTGACCCGGCTTTGGTTTCTGTGACCCGG